>JAQIXO010001103.1:0-13867 GCA_034700305.1 Protaphorura armata
GAGTATTAAAAACAGTCTTTCTGCAACACTTCAAAATTTTGGCGATTTTCGACAATTTTTTACCGGCCTTATGAAGATTTTTTATTTGGAGTCTTTTGACCTCACACAAAGACAATTTCTTTGAGGTCATTTTGCAAAAAGAATTACGAGAATCCGTTTGCCCGTTTTTGAGAAACCACCGAAAGACTGAAAACTCACGGGGAAGTGCCATAGTGGGGAATAGTAAGTGCCGCATACTGTAACACGGTGTCCTTGAGTATATCATCGTTGAATGATAAATCCCACACACAATTTCGGGCAAATAAATGTTAGGGGATCTTAAGCAAAGGAAGAACTTTAGTGCTTAAGATCCGGTTCCATCATTTCACCAATAAAGTGCGTCATTCTAAGCGTTGACGCAGGGAAAAGTTGTTTGCAGGGTACTTTATTTCGGACACCTTCTTCGGAATAAGTAGTAAAACTTGAACAAAACTTTGATTCATTTATGGAAACTTTTAAAATCAGAATTCACAGTCTGATCATATTTTTACAAAGGACGCGGTTTCCTTGTCAGATCACAACTACAACTACAGACGATTCAATTTAATTGAGAAGTGTGTGCATGATTATGCTGATCAACACAACCTAGACATGTTTCATTATATAAAAAGTAATTAACCGAGAATGTTGGACAAGGTAAAATGATTACATTATGGTTATAATATTATGACATAAACGTGCATTGCTCCTTCATGAATAACCAGTCAAGATTCACAAGGAAGGACAATATTTACGATATGTACTACACTGGTAATCTAAATAACGAAACTTTTTAAAAATCAGTGCCGTATTAATGCTAGGCACAACACTAGATGAATTATTGGGATTATAAAAAGTATTTCGCAATTTAGAATCCTATAGTAACATCCCACGCACATTTTACATATGAAGGAAAACTTTAGGGAAGAAAACTCATATCGTTTCTGTTATGTAATTAACCTAGGATACTTGACAAGGTAAAATGATACATTACCATTAGTTATGACGTAAACGTGCATTGCACTTTAATGAAAAATAACAAGTCAAGATTCACAAGGAAGGACAATTTTCCTCACACAAGATTAGGTGAACAAAATTTTTATGTGCTATTGTCACGCGCTGTGCGATACTAAACGAAACAATACTTAACTCACTTTCAGCCAACTCAATTTGGTATTTTTATTAGTGAAGTAAGGCAAAAATTAATTCACCACTCGGTCCAATCTAGATGGATGGGACGTGGTGCCCTAACCGTGTCGCTATGTTGAACCCCTGGCAATATTGTGTGCAGTGCCCCGCTGCCTTACCCTACGATTATACCATACGTCTGCAAATTGCCATTCTTATTGTAAACGTGGTATATAAAATGAAGATGAACCGGAAATCATGGTGGTGTGAAAGAACATGATTAAATAATTTGATATGGTAAGTTTTATTTCCTCGACAAAAACAAAATTATACATGACAATTTTGAGCAATATGACAGGCAAATTTGATTAAACTACATTAAATTCAGCTGAAAGGAAATTGCATATGCATGGACGGACAGGAAGGAAGAGGCAAACTTTCATCTCTCGAAGAAGAACGAATTGGGGAAGCTGATAATGCAATTTTATAAATTCATGTAAAAACATATCCTTATTTTTAACATTGTGACTCACTACAGTAAAATTAAAGAAATGCTCAGTTGACCCCAGGAATCGATAATTCGTTCAGAAATTCTAAAATTAAGGTGAGCCTTTTCGTTAAATTTTACTAATGCGCTGTAAATAATTTAAACAAACGATAAGTTTTGTCTAGGTCAAGTGTAAACGAGCTGGAAAAGACACATGACCTCGTTTTCAAAATGTACATTATAAAATATTTCTATCTGCAGAATAAATACACTGTAAAACTCACACAACTGGCGTTGTTAATGTTTGTATACTTGTAATCATAATCTTTCCTTTCTTTTGTCTACTGAATTGGAACATATAAAGGGCATAACTGTCAGACTAGTCAAGGTTACCTCGAACAACGTCTTCGTAACCTCAAATTAACCTTTGCACTTTAATTGCAAATGGAAATTAAAAAGAAGGATGAAAATGGTTAGTGTTTTATGATTTGCACTAAACTTCATTGTATTTTTTATCACACATCTCTTATGTTAATAGTTAGAGAAGAGTACATGCACTACACACGGTAAATTGAAGTAGGGAATTGACGTGTTTCTGTGAACGTCAATTCGACAACTCTTTAGGATGTACCGCACGTCATTGCCAATACTAGTTCAGTTGTTCTTAAAGTACCTAATTTGTATTTTCTAAGATAATGATTAAAAGAAATAATAAGCAAGCGGTAGCACATGTGCGATGAACTGGTTTGACTGTATTATGCATTACCGGCACCAGACACTTTTGTATGTACGTGAACAGTTATACAACTTTTTGGAGAGAGTGGAATCTTTTTTATTAGCCTTCCTAGATATGGACTCAAGGCAACCTACCATTTGAAGCATTTCATTCTCGAATTTTTTGTCATTACGCATAGGATAAAACCGAAGGTTGACTATCTAATTAAAATAGACTCAGAAACTCAAAGAAAATAGAAAATTCTTTAATTGAGCAGAAAATTGATCCAAACGATTTTTTTCTGGGATATTGACGTCATGGAACACGTTATCTATAAAATAATACGAGAGTCATTTAGAAATAATATTTTATCAAATGTCTACCAAGTTATCTCTAGTTTCAAATAATACATGCACTGAGTATTTGGATAATGCACTTGCACTACAATAAGGCTGGGAGAAAGTAACAGTCAAAAATCATTTCTTGTTTTTCTTTATTTCATCTTTCACAATATTGAATGTATTCACACATTAATAAATACACGGTTCGATTATCTGATATCAAATGTCATGGTTCAAATAAATACAATTAATTCAATTCAATATTCTTTCATAACTTTTGAATTTAACAAGACAAACCCATGAAATGGCAAGACACTGACACTGGACTGGGCTGTACTAGAACAAGGGAATTAATTCAACCAATAATAAATAAATAAGTCACAGCTATATACACTAATTGTAAGTCCAACAATTATGTGCTGCTGCTGCTTCCTTGATTTCTGTTAGCATTCTGTCTGGCAATGAAACGATCAGCCCGTTCCCTTGCTGCTCTAAACAAACCTTGGATTGTCGTTGCAATTCGTTTTCCAGTTCTGTAAGCCAAACTGTCTTCATTGACACGGATTCCTTGACGGAATTCTCGGAGCCTTGCAAATCCAGTAGACGCTCTGGCACCCAAGGTTGCAAATCTTGAAGGAATTGTACGTGCAAATTCTACTACGCGAGCAACGCCTCTGGGACGCTCGGTTGTTTCACTATCTGATGCCTAAAAAATAATTAATTAATAATTAACTCCATTTTTTTTTAAAAAATCACTAGAATTTAATTTTAAATTCTTACCCCATTGTTCAATGTGAGTGAGGCAGGGCGTGATGATGAAGTTGAGGGAGCAGAGGTGGTTGAAGACGCCGAGGCTGTATCCAAAATTAATGAAGGACTCCCGGCCGGAAGACTTCCGACAACTTCACTCAAATCATCATTTTCATTACCTAATTTATCGTCATCTTGTGGTCTGGCCAATGCGGTTCCAAGGAGAAGAATTAAAAGAAGGAACTTCATTTTTTTTAAAAAATATTTCTGATTTTTCAGATTAATGACCACCGGAGATCAAGTCAGATCAACTCAAGAGGTTGTTTCACAATGAAAAGTGGAGGTAGGACTGAAGTGGTGAGATTCATTTCAAAGTAATAAAGTGGAAATTACAATCAGGGAAAAAGTGAACAGATGAAGGGTATAAGGTAGTTATGTAAAAAAAAAGGAAGGAATAAGGAACAAGGTTGACCACTCTGTCTTTCTTCTTTGCTTAAAAACTTGTGACGCCTAGTAATTGTAATCTAGTAAAAGATGAATCCAATTTGGCATTGGGAAGAACGAATGCACCAACAACATACCTGTACTCTGAATATGCATTCACAAAATTAAGTCATAAGGTTCTTATTTGTAATATAATTCTTATTGTACACAGGACAAGTAGATTTGACAGGATTAGTCAGACAGAAAGCATTTTTATCAAAAATCGAAAAGTAATAATTAACACCAATATGCGTTATGCGCGCTGTAGGTGTCATTCTGTGTTCCACATTCGTACTGAAGGAGTCCTTAATTAGTAAATCATCTTATAAAGATTTCGTCATTAACTTTCTACATATATTGAACCCACAGAATTCAGGTCCTGTGTAAAAACAGAGGCAAACTTGATAATTCATTAGAGCATCCAGTGTATGAGCTTCCAAACCATTATGAGAACGTTAAATCAAAATAAAAACACAGCACACGCAACAATTACCACAGAAATTGATCTCATTAGAAAAACCCATAAACGGACGGTCACTGTGAGATTGGCTCACGACCGTGAGTATTCACGGCCAGCTCAACAGCAAAGAACGCAAGTTAGTATTTATAATGACATATTGTGGGCTAAGGACTAGGGTTACGGACTTGTACAATGTGTAGAGTGCAGGGCGAGCCAAAATATCAGGACATTTTGTAAAAGCATTTTTTCTGGCTTGAATATCGATTTTCTGAACGAGCGATTTAAGGGTGGAAGTGTGGAAGCCGTTTCTTATTACAACCGTTGAACCGTTTTAGTAGTGCAATTTTTTGTACACATTTGGAAGGTACCACTTTCGTTAAATACGTCTAACAATACAGCTCCTACGGAGATCACTTTTGTTTATTTTGCTTTCTGGTCAAATCGATACTTGAATGGCAATGGTTATTCAACGAAATATTTTCTTAGGTTAGGGTAACCTTACCAAGGCAAAATAGAAAGCCAGTGTCAAAAAAATGTAAGTACATAATGTAATGTTTGACCGTGCCGCATGTTGAATGTCAATTAATGGGAGTATTTAATAGTCATAAGATAATAAGATCAATGTCTGTTTATATTAATTGGTAATGTATTGGTCTACACCCGTTTGACAGCCTCTCTTTTTAGAATGCGGTATGTCAAACTGCATTACAGTTAATTGCATTGATCAAAACCAAGCATGAATGAATGGATACCCCACACCATACGCACACGCGTAGCGTAGATAAAAGGAAAAGTAGTTCCTTTTGCGTAGTGCGGCCACATGTGTGTGATCAAACTATTTTTCAATTCATTTATTATAATTTGGTGGTTCCTCTCCGGAAGTAGTGTGTAGTGTAATGATATGTGAGTAAAATCCAAATAAATCTCATTCTCATTAGTTCTTGATAGGATGGGAACATCACGACACGAGTCTGTTGAACAAGTTGTTTAGAAAGTTCAAAAGTCAAACATGTTTTCATGTTTACATACACTTCCCTTCATCTCTATTTTTACTCGGCCAATTATATTAATATTCAAGTCTGCAATTATGCCAATTTCTTCTTAATTTCAAAACACATAAACAACTTTAGATTTTTGGAAGTTATTACACTGACTCTCAACACCAAGTGTGCACAAATTTATCATGTAACAAGAGGTCGGATATACTATTTCAAAACCGTGCCCTTAATAAGCCATAGCACTAGATTTGACTGAGAATCGATTCGTAGTCATCGTTAGAGGGTTGGTTTCTCTCGGACTGACAATCTGAGAGTTGTCTCTTGAAATGGAATTTACCTAGTTCATTTATTTCCCTACTACTAAATCAAATCTGGAAATCACAACAAATTCATGAAACAAAATTGAATCCAATCTCTAAACATAATACTTCGCTATATATTTTGTCAAACCCGTAAAAATTTTCAAGACCTGGGACAGGATTCTCTATAAGTAGTATTTGATGCTGCGAATAATTAATAATGGGATTAAAATAAAATCACCTTCAATTAATAACTGGTGTAGCTGTAAAGTATGCACTGTAGTAGGAGCGGTTTTTGAAGTGAATGCAAGGGTGTCACGTAGCAGAAATGAAATAAGGTTCTGTACTATAACTTGAGAATATGTACTTATGCCATGGTGTTTCAAAAAATCAAATATTTCTCTTAGTACCTAGGGCGTGTCAATCAAAACACCATTTGACAGCTTCTGATGGAATCATACATTCAGTACATGCATACGTAATGACATTGTCAGTTAATTATTCGTTGAAAATAAATATGATTCCATACAAGACTGAATTACATCTGGTTTGCCAAAGAATTCAAATTGATTTGTCTTTTTAGCTCTTTTAAAAATAGTTTTATTTGTATCACATCTTGTTTAAAACAGGAGAATTTGTGTAAAATGTCCAATAGCCAATATTGAAAATAATAAACACAAGAGGAAATAATATTTTAGAGATTCTGTCCACACGCTTTGCTTTACTTTCCTCTTCATCCCTGAGTGCATTTTCTTTCAAAGCTGTTAAATTAGTATCTACTAAACTCAAAGTCTTTAATTCATTTTTCCATTCAAACCGTGCCACATAATTAACATACGAGAACTGTAGAATGACACTGAATACCATGGCTTGACAGACAGTAGTCCAAACATCAATTGCTTTCACATAACTTGCCGGAGGTACACTCTGATTGATTCCATAAGTCTGTGTCACAATCGTCAAAATCGTTGTGACTCCCAGTGACACACGTGCCTCTGCTGCAGTCGGCTCCAAGAAAAATGCCACCCAAGACACCATGACCAACATAATACATGGGATGTAGATTTGAATCAAATAGTATCCAAATTGTCTTCCAAATTCTAAATGAAGTTCAATGCAACTGTAGTGCCCTGTTTTTGTGAACACACTTGTACACTCGGTTGCATTAAGTGACGTGAGTTCAAATCTTGGCAAGTGGAAATCGTGGGCTGTATCGACTACAACTTCTGAAAAGAAAATTCGTTGTAGATGTAATACCCTGCCCAACTCATGACGGCCTACCTGATTAGTCCAACCCGAAACGTTACCTCGTGAAATCTCCGGAGTCCGCCATTTTAATATGAGATCATCTGTTGACCATCCAAATGATTCCATTCTCATTGGACAGTTCTGTTTGTCCAGTGGGTAATACCTGAGATTCAATCAATAAATCAAACATCCAATTACCAAATTATAGAATGGACTACACATTAAAACGTAATACCTGAGATTCATAGGGCACGATAAAAGTAATGTGATCCGATACACTTGTAAAACACCGCCATTCGGATACACTCGAGTAAATAAATTTGGGAGAATGAGTTTATGGATTGCACTGGATTTCTCATTTGAGAAAAACACATCTGGTACCCAAATCCGTTTCGGTTTGGTTAGTTGTAAATATTTGACATTTCTCTCCAAGTGATCGTACCTGACTCTTGGGTCAATCCATCGTTGGTAATATATCAACTGCACTGTGTACTCCATTTTAATGTCATCGATAGTTTCGATACTCAGCAAAAATAAATTCACAGACACTTCTACAGGGCCAGATCCATTAACACCGGTTGGACGAACTTTTGGGTCATATGTTCCTTCGAGAACTTGATTAAAAATTTCAGTAGCTCGTGATTTTGAGTTTATATCGGAAAGTAAAGGGAGTTCAGTGGTTTCTTGTGCAATTTTGTCTTCCCCTTTAACATTTTTATGAAAAAAAGTGCCGGTAATGACTAAAGTTTGCAAAATTATCCACATTTTAATTTAAGATCATATTTTCAGTCAAAAATTATTTGAATTAAATATTTTGCTGTAGGAGAACAAGACATGTTTGCGAAATTTAGGTCGCGAAATAGAGAATCGTACGCCCAAAACTAAAAACGGAAAAGTACAAGGTGGTGCATAACTTTTGCAACTTCGGTGGAGTTTTTTTTTGCAAGCAATGTAGCAATCTCCTGTTCCGAACACACATGTGGATTCAAATGGCATGAACGACCCTGCTTAGAAACACATATTCATATTCGTAGTAGTTTTTAAGATAAAACATAGACATAGTTTATTATAAGAAAACGAAGACATGGAATGATGGCATTTTTACAACTTTTATCATGTCATTCTGTCTGGGTTCTCTCACCCGAAAAAAGCTTGCAGTGGAAATGTTGTATTCCGCACTGACAACAAATGACTTTTCTCTTGGCTTACTGCCACCATAATGTTATACGTAAATCAGGTTAATAAATGCATTCAGACCAACACGCGATACAGATCGCTATTTCTCATCTCTTTTCTACACTTAATTAATTTAGGGCACATGCTTATGCAAATAGACACTGTAATGAAAACTGATAACATGACTAGAAGAATGAAAGAACCAAGACTATTGTATTAACAAACATACATATGTTTCGGCGACTTAGCCGAGTATTTGTATTATAACATAAATAAGCTGGTATGGATCTGATCAGATTCTATAATAAATTAGTATATACGAGTTCAAAATTTATGTAATTATAAATACAAATTAAGCACACATAATCACCCAAAGTGATTTTCAAGGAATTACAGAGTTTCAATCCAATGACAAATCAACTTTATTGGTTACGAAAATGTCATCTCATCTATGGGTTTTATGAAGTATGTGTATTTCTGATGAAAAATGACGCCCAATTCTATTTCTAATGTTCCACCTGTAACGCACTTTTAGAAGTCAAATAAATGTCGATTTTTTGAAGGAATTCTTTAAAATATTTGTCTCCTACTACACCAGTAGCTCAAAACACTTACATTCCAAAAGTTGGGCCGAAGGGTTATCCCAAAATACACATTATGTATCGTATTGAATACCTCAAAATGAGTGAAAGGGAACAATATTAAAAATACATTGGGAGTAATAACCTGAGTCCGTCCAAATTCAGTACATTCTTTTACTAAAATTTACAAATGTCATTGACCATAGTGCGACCGTCTTATCCATTGTCATATTCAAAATCGTACTTCCAACAACATAGAAGTTAGATAAAGTGAACAGTTTCCTTCAATACAACATGAATTCAACATTAATTGATAATAAAGTACAAGAAAGTGGATCTGGCCACTTTGAACCAGATTTGGATCTTCTGGACCTGCCATACGTGGTAAATCATTTTTTTTAGAAATGATCATTTGTGCTAAAAGTTTGAATTATAGGCATCCAATTTTTCATTGAAACAATACGATAGAAACTCTAGATTCACACTGACCAAGCGAATATTTCCTTTACAATCTAACATTCAGAACGAGCGTAAAATATTCTTTTATGATTTTCTACTTTCCTTAGTCATCACATATCACACGACCAAATCGATAAGTATAATGTTGCAGGTCAATTATCGAGTATAACTGAATTTTACTAGAGGAAACATTTTTAGACCTCTAGATTAAGACCACCTGAGTATTTACCGTGCCTAAAAATGTTTATCAAACAATTCACAGACACTGCATCGAATCATGGAATTCATGGACCCCTCGGCATTGAAAACATTACGACGCGTCTCTCGCGCCATAAAATTTTTAGTTGAAACGCCAAAGATTCTTCAAAAGATCAAAATTGAGATTCCAAACCCGGAGCAATTAGAAGAAATTAAGAACTCTGAGGTTGAATGGAATAATATTGGGATTTCGATTGAGAGGCAATGGAGCGACGATATGACGACGTTGATTGAATTCCTTCAAAGCAGACGAAATACTTTGAAACGACTCAGCCTAAAACTCATGTATTACAGGGAAGGCCCTAAGGAAGTAGTCAAATTTCTCGTCAACATGGGCCCAAACTTAAAATATCTTGTAATCGATGGCCCTTTAATGACTATGCCAAATGACGACGGGAGAAGAAGAACTAATGAATTCAAAATCCTACTGGACGAGTCTCGGGAGATTCTTGAACGAAATTTTAGTGGTTTACGACGTGTCCAATTTAAACGTGGCTTCGGTCAGGGTCTACTGATTTGTTTGATTGACACATTCCTTAAATGTTGCTCTGATTCCATCAGCATAAATATTCCTATGGTGTAAGTTACCTTGTCATGTTAATTTTAAATTTTGAAGGTAGTGTTAAGTGTACAGTAAACGGTGCACTTAAAACTACATTCACTTAGGCATTGGGAGCAATTTAATACTATTAATTTCTGGTTGTTGAATTAAATGGATTTGTCTCACGTGGGGCTTCTACCTATCGGGATACATTGAACAGCCCGAATGGCAAGAGGACCCAGTTTAATCACAATAATAATATATGAAAATTACATAACTTTCCTTGACATTTATCACCGGTTATGTTTACTTCATATTTTCGAACTAATTTTCTTTCATTTTCCCTAGGTCGATTTCCAATGATGCAGATATGAGTAACGAAGAAAAGGCATTCAAATGTGCACCACTAATTTCCTATTTGGAAAGAATGAGCAAATTAAACGGAATTCGTCCTCTATCAATAATTGATTTTTGGGCTGGGACTACGAGGACTACGAGGAGTCCTTACCATTATAATTTTTATAATATTCCTGAGTACATTTCACCATTTCCATTAACACGTTCCGTTTTGACTAAGCTAGCCATACTTTGTGAGCAAAATCGAGTCCAACTAGTAAATGTCCCTAGCTCTGCCTTGCCAAAGAGCCACGTTCTTACAAGCAAGGAAAAGAAATGTTTCGACAAATGTATTGAGAGTATTGTGTGTCTAAATGACCCGACTGGGATCAGAGGTTATATTCCACAAAGTTGTGTTGTCCAAGTTATAGTTTCTTTTTACGGAAAAGACTTTTCATCATTTAATATTCCAGACACTGCTAATGTTACCTCAATTTTTATTGACGGCGGAACACGTGAATATAATCATGATATCGGCAGTATTAATGAGGACATTATGCTTTACAATTTACTTCAAGTATTTCGCCCAAAAGTGACCGAACTCGTATTGCGTGGATGCTTCCTTGGTGTTGAATTAAAAATCGGCCAGTTTCTCCCAAATCTAATCAGCCTAACCCTCGTTTCCTTGAAGCGGGAACAACAGTTTCAAGATCTATTGAATGGTCTAGACAAACTCCAATACTTGAAACTGAAGGACTGTCATTTCAAAAACAGTACAGGACCAAGTTCTGACAACTGGTTTCCGGTGACAAAAAGTAAGTAAGATCTCCATTCGAGATTTAATTATTTAGAGTGGTTCCAAATACAATCATGAAATTCAATGTCGCAAAAGCCAAACCAAGGTTTCAGGGATAAGATGGGATACCCCACCCTATTGTTATTATTTTTTATTTCTGGACTAGTGGATCCTCCTAGGAGGTACAAGTGGATGAGATTCTAATTTCGAACACTTCTTGTGACTTTCAGATTTGAAAGATATGAAAATTGAAGGATGTACCTTTGACTTGAAGTTCACTTCTATGAATTGATTGTAAAGAATCTTCAATTTCAACAAAAGAGACAAATAGCGATAATTTCAAAGATTCGTTGGAAATAAAATAGGTATAAATGGCTGCACGTGAAAGAATATGTTTATGTAATACATATTTAACAATATATTTATAACTCTATATATTTGATGCTGATATATGACCGTATATCAGCATGGTATGTTGTATGTTGACCGTATTAAAACGCACGTCATCATTAGGTCATTCTCTGTCGCATTTATTTAGCAGTTAAAGTACATGTCGAATTTTATTAGAGAACTATTTATAAAATGGGTGTCTCGTTTCGCTTTCTTCAAAACACACGTTCCATACCCTCTGAACAGTACATTAGTATAAAGATAAAATAATTTTTTATTTCAATCCCGAAATTTCAAGATTACTGACAGCGGTGAAAGGTAATACTGAAAATAAATTGGAATTGCATCAAAATTCAAATCTTAAGATTGCGTTAATCGTTCTGTTAGTTTATAATTTCCGAAATAACAAACTAACTTTAAACCATAACAGTGCAGAGAAAAGTTGCATGGGGAAATGAAATAAGCAATACAATGTATTATGTTGTTACGAGCGGGTTGGTGAATTTGGTCCCAAAAATACAACATTACTACATATTATTCGATGCCCATAAATAGGTGAAAGGAAATGTTAAAAATACATATGAATGTAACAACCTTGACCAGTCCAAATTCAATACACCCTTTCCTTTAGAAATTCCACTGACCATGGTGCGACAGCGAAATCCAGGGTCCTATTCAGAATCAGACTTCGAACAGAATTGAAATTAGAAATAAGAATTATTAGATATAAATCTTAAGATTAGAACAGTTCCTTCGAATACAAAATGGATTCAATATTAATTGGCAATCAACTACAAGAAAGTGGATCTGGACTATCTGAACCAGACACGAATCTTCTGGACCTGCCATGTGTGGTAAATTATTTTTAAGTCAAGGTTATGGTTCTGAAGACAAAACAAATCATAGTTTTCCTTGCAGAATTAGAAATTATAATTATGCTAAAAATACACATAAGATATTCCATTAAAGCAGCAGGCTGTAAACTTTAATTTAACATGGACCGTAAAAACGAATATTTCAATCGAAATATGTTATTTTGTTACTCCAGCGAGTCAACGAGTGGTGAAAATGTGCAGAAAATGAACTTTTTGAAATGTTAATTACATCTTTCACTACGACTCCAGAGTCCAGACTATTCGTATTGTTGCAGGATATGATGTAATGTAATGCCTCAAATGAAATAAATACAGAAATATGACTACAACTTTTACGGAAAACATAAGTGCAGTACAAATTTTATTAGATAAAATAGTTTTACAAAATTTGATTACGATCACCGCGTACGTAATGCTTATCAAACAATTTGCAGGTACTGGACCGACTCATGGAATACATGGACCCTTCGGCATTGAAAACATTACGAAGCGTCTCCCGATC
This sequence comes from Protaphorura armata, assembly GCA_034700305.1. NCBI lineage: Eukaryota > Metazoa > Arthropoda > Collembola > Poduromorpha > Onychiuridae > Protaphorura > Protaphorura armata. The sequence goes on from JAQIXO010001103.1 coordinate 12,842, forward strand.
CACAAAATCTTTAGTTGAAACACCGAAGATCCTTGAAAGGATCATAGTTAAGATTACAAACCCGGTTCGATTAGAAGAAATTAAGAACTCTGAGGTGGAATGGAATAATATTTGGATTACGACTGTAATGGACTGGGACGATGACGAGGCATTAACGACCCGCGACTACGCTGCGTTGGTTCAATTTCTTCAAAGCAGGCAGAATACTTTGACAATTCTCCGCTTTGGTCTCTTCAAAAGCGATCCCAACCAATTAGCTAACTTTATCTTCAACCTGGGTCCAAACTTAAAACATCTTATTCTCGATGGACCTAGCAGGAGTTCAACAATTGAAGACGAGTTGAGAAAAACCAATGAATTCAAAATCCTACTGGATGAGTCTCGGGAGGTTCTTGAACGAAATTTTAGTGGATTACGACGTGTCCAATTTAAACGTGGCTTCGGTCAGGGTCTACTGACTTGTTTGATTGACACATTCCTAAAATGTTGCTCTGATTCCATCAGCATAAATATTCATATGGTGTAAGTTGTCATTCGTTTGCTAATTTTGTATTTCAGTGATCCATGAACACGTTCACAGAAGTTGTTGAGTCGTTGGCATTAATTAAATTCTGTTAATTTCTGGTTGCCGATTAAAATCAGTTTTTCAACCAGGCACACCTTCCACGAGTCAAACGAAAAGCGGCCCAACCCAAATTACAATTTATATGTGAATATGTGACACCCCAGTTGATATACCTAATTCGTGCTAATTTGATTTTGTCTTTGATCTTTGAAAGGAGATTGACAGACGGAGATGCCTCTGAAATGAGTAACGAAGAAAAGGAGCTAAAATGTGCACCGCTGATTGCCTACTTGGAAAGAATGAGCGAATTGAAAGGAATTCGTCCTCGGACAACAATAGATTTTTGGGCAGGGACTTCGAGTTCGCACAAATGGTATATTACTGACGAGGGAATGGCGGAACGTGCAACACTCCGATTTCGCCCAAAATTTTTTTGTGAAGTGGTCTTCGGATTTCATTAG
>JAQIXO010001104.1:0-13858 GCA_034700305.1 Protaphorura armata
CTTGTGTCTAAATGCGTCCCAAACGGCGCAGGACGGTGTTGATTTTAGGTGGGGCAAATTAGGGCTCTCTACTCTATTGATTATTTAACAGATCTATAGTACAGATACTGATTCTTCTCTATCATAATTATTTTGCACTAAACACTAATGATTTCTGCAAGCTGAACTGTATTATTCATTCATTCATGTTCCCTCAATGACTAAAAAAGATTGAAAAATAGGTCCCTCTTCGGTCGATTCGAAAAATGCATGTTATGATCCGTAAGGATTTTCGATTTTCGAAAGTCGATTTTTTTTAAAAAAAAATGACCACCCGGCGGTCCATCAAGAAATTTTAAAGAACACATGTCTAATGAAATCCAATGAGCTCTTTGAATAAGAAACTATTTGGACGAAATAGGCGTGTTGCGCGCTCCGCCATTCAGTCGTCATAAGCATATGATTTTTTATTTTTTAAAATAGAAATAGAACTCTTTATTTATAAGATTAAGTTTCCTACACTTACATTTCTATACAAATATTATATTTATGAGATTATATTCCACTCGAGCTCGCAATGTTGCAGAATAAACTGTATTTGTTCTGAAGTTCAGATCCGCTAGTTTACATTGCTAATTTTTATACACAGAATAACTGTACATTCTATTCAGTCAAAATTCCTCATTGTCAACAGAGTTTTATTTATCAAATATGAGAGCCTCAAAATTGCACGTAAAGTGCTTTCTTTCTCAAAAAATCCAATAGAACCAATTTCAATTCTGTTGGGACGACAAGAACGAATGTACTTCATCATTAAAATCCGATCCCTCATTTCCATATTTCGTATAGGTCCATTTAATTTCCATGCACTAACAAATTTTTGGGATGCTTCGAACACTTGACTAAGCATGTGGTGAGCACAGAAATGGGTGCACGTGCATATTAAGCCACCTACAATCATCATTACTAGATTTGGTACAGTCATTTGGTCTCTGAGACCTACGACGGAACATATGCATATAACTGTCAAGACCAGTAACAAATTAATACTACAGAACACTAAATCTCTAATGATACTGTTATACAACTTTGTGAAGAGTTGGAGACATCTGTAAATATAGAGGGCGTCAGGAGGTCGACGGATTGTGTCTCTTGTGTATTCGCTGATTTTATTTGGCCTATCAATAAAAATGATATTTGGTGATTTTAACCAGAGGCAGTATAATTTGCACTTATGGAGAAATTTTAGTACACATACCTGATTTCGTTAGTGAATAAAATAATTGTGGATGCGATGCAAAGAAAGATAATCAAAAGTACCCAACTAGTGTGCGTCATTACAGTTATCCAAAGAAAGAAAATCCACGAAACGGGCATGATAAACCAATGCAAAGCGTTGGCGTCGTCCACATCCGGCAATACAGAACTCACAAAAATGATACCCTCGGATTGATGGCTTGAACGTTAAAGATTGGAGGATGGCAGCAATAGCAAGTTTGGTTAGAATGTCCATTATTCGATCCACAGTTTGAATATTTGGATGTAGATGGCGTTCTTAATGAAAAATACAAGTTTTATCATGTTACCCCAATTTCTATTTTGAAATAATTCTTTTTTACCTTGAACGAACTCAATGAATTTAAAATATTGGTTGTACAAATACCTATGAAAAATCACGATTCAAGAGTGTACCAACGTCCATTAAACGCGGGACAAAGTGTATGGCTACTATAATGGAGTGAAGTAAAGTTCCGACCATATGATTTCCATAAATTACAGAGTGTATGAAAGAGTATACTAGGAATATTAACAAATGTGTAGTTTGGACACCCACAATGAAGTACCACACATATATACCTGGTGATTTTGAATTTTGAATGCTGTATGATTTTGAATCCCAATCGTACGGTATGACTTTTAAAAAAACAGGCTAAACCGATTGAGAAGCGTAAAATTTTTAATGTTATTTGATTGATCATTTTCCTTCTGAACAAGAGCGACGACCGAAGACTGTAATGGATGACGAATGGTTTGTTTTTCAAATTCGAAAACAATATTTATTTTGTACAGAAATGTCATGATATAGGGCCCAAATGAAAACATGTCTGTACTAAAAAACCGACTTGTTCGTCGGTTTGGCGATTATCCCAAAGAATTCTGTTATTCTATTAATTGAAGCTGAATCATTTGACAAGGTGGCTTGTGTGATTTCCGATGAGATCACACTCCTCTGCTGTTTTGCTGTTCAGCTTTATAAACATTATAAAGTCTGGGTTACATTATATTTTATTATGTTTGTTCATCTTGTTTTGAAACAAAACTTTGGGATTTTTGTAACGATAACGAACAAGCTAGTAATTTGTTGTCGATTTTTTCAGACCATCCATACTATATTTTCTATGCTGCATTACATTACATATTCTGAACCAAGAAGAAAGGGAACAAAAGCCCTTTAAATACATATATTTTATGTTTGCTTTTATAACTCGAGATCATTTCATTATGTATTTGCATTTCCTTCAACCTGACTTCCTTCTGCTATAACTACAGTAGTTGTTCTTGTTATTAGTTGATATAGCTAAATAGTAGAGCTTTATTATAGTATTGACGGCTTGAGAGGACTGGAGACTGAGGCGGACCCTTACCCTTAGACGATGAGTCTCACCTGTCCTGTGCTGTGCCGCTGTGCGCACTTATCAAGGGAGCCTCGTCAACACTAAAACCGTAAAACCAGTATTCCCGTACCTTGTCGGACTTCCGATAATAATAACTAACTGTCTAGACTATCTTCCAATTAAGATTGGGTCAGGTCAGGTCAATTGCAAGATTACGATGCCAATCATGTAATTGTAATTAATTACAACAAAAATCTCTCCAGTTTTTGTAACTGTAATTAAAAACTTTGAAAGTGATTGTAATTGTAATTTGTAATTGAAATAATCTCACTTTACTTTACAATTAATTTTGTGGGGACTAGTAAAGTCTTGTAATATTTCAATGAAGTTTAGTGTACTCAAGTGTACTTGTATACGTGAATGCTTTTGGAAGACACGATAATGAATAAATCAAATCATATTATTATGGCGCACTTCAGGTGCAGCATGCCGTGAGGCTCCCTCGTTAGAGTTATTTCATTGCTGACTATGAATGAAATGAAGTTATTTTTCTGACAAATTCCTTCTTCATACATTCGTCGTAGTTGGTCACAGTGAACACTCCGATCAGTTTAAAGACAACAATATTAGTTAAATAAAATTAGTAAAATAAAAATGAACTCATCCGACTGGCAAACGTCTTGCTCAACCATTCAAGAAGCAAATTTACATTTGTTGAAGACTGCAAAATTCAGTGACGTCGTTTTTCTTGTTGGAGAGACTAAATTCGAAATCCATGCCCACAAGTTGATCTTAATGGCTCGTTCACCTGTATTTGAAGTCATGTTTGAGAGATGGGAGACTGATAATAAATGTTCAATTGAAATTCCGGAAATTACATCAAAATCATTCCATTTGTTTTTAAAAGTAAGTTTCTCCTTGTACTACGATTTCTTTTCATTATTTTTAAAGTGTTCCAAAAACATTTACATAATTTTCTACAAACTAATGGCGTACTCACGTTAATATTTTTTTCAGTATTTGTATTCAAATGTATTTGCTGTCACCGGAGACGACGCTGTAGAAGTTCTATATTTGGCTCAAAAGTACGGTTCAAATGACCTCGCAAAATTGTGCTCTGATTTTCTCCGTTCTGCCATACAAATTGGGAATGTTATTCACATTCATCAAGTTGCGAGTAGATTGGATCAAGTGGATCTACGTAAACAGGCTATGGAGTTTATTTTCAAGTACAGATCCATCATTATTAATATTTATGGATTATGCTATGTTATTTATTATGTTATATTTTTAATATGCATTTAATTTTTTGAAAGGAATGGAAAATCAGTTTTCCAAGATGTCGGATTTCTTGGAATTGATTTCGAGACGTTATCCACAATTTTGGAAGACGATAAACTAACTGTCGATGAACTCACAGTATTTCGATCAGTTATGAGGTTAATATTTACAATTTCAATGTACAGTCCTTTTTGCGATCCTGGAACTATTGATATTGAGTACTTAGTTTTAATCTGTCACATATTCTGTATTTTTAATTTGTAGATGGGCCGAGAACAGGTGCAAAGTAGAGAAATTGGAAAATACAGCCAAGAATAAAAGGAATATTTTGAAAAGCATTGTCTACTTGATTCGATTCCCTCTCATGAGAACAGAGGATTTCACGGAAGAGGTCGTCAGTAAAAATAAGGGGATTTTGACAGACGCTGAAACAATTGGAATGTACATGGACTTCTCCACCCTATCACCCAATAAGTTCGTTAAGCATTATTATTAAGCATGACAAGTTTACTTTACAAATTACAAAGGTAAAACTCTTAACAGTATTCTCTGTCATTCATTTCAGAAATAACTTGCCCACCATTCCGTTCAGTAGGCTCAGAAGACGTTCTCCAGGTACATACAGAGTTGAACCTTACAACACATCGAATTTAGCTTCTGGCGACTTAAATTGTCGACAAGACGACGGTGCCATTGTTGGCTCTAATTTCCAGTGTGTCTCAACTCAAAAATAATAAGATCAGAAATGTATAGTAAATAGTCCATGTTTTGAAAATTCTGACTTTTGTATAAATGTTAAGGTCATGAACGGCAGATGGCAGTACCTACAATTTTAATGAGATCCAATAATGATACAATTTTTTTCTACTCCATTCACAGATTCAGTTCGAGTGAAAATATTTATTTGAGTGGAGTTAAATTGAATGGGTTCCCAAACTGTCATGCTCGAACGGAATTTTCTGCGAGTTCAGAATTTACGATTTCCATAAAACCTGTAAGAGCCGTGTCAATGTCAACTGCCAGAGTTGCATCTACGCAATTGAAAAACTTAATGCCAACATCTTTACTAAAAATTGAATTTGACAGTGAGATTTGGATCTTGAGGGATGAACAATATGAAGTCACAGTCACCTTCATTGTAAGTCTGTCTTTGTAACTTTTACTGTTAAATATAATGGAAAAGCACGTTTTAAAAGTAATTAATTGTAATTTTAAATTTTACATATTTCAAGGGGGGAGTTGAACGTCAGTGCCGTTTTACCACAAATTACGGTGGACAGCTCAAAAAATCTCACCAGGTCATGTGTGGAAACTACAATACGACTCTGTCATTTGTCTCTGAAACAACACAATGTGCCGGTGTGGGTAACAGTTTACCAATGGGCCTTTCTGGTAGGCCGCGGATCTGTCTTTCCTCGGGACAAATCAAGGCCATCGATTTCACTATTTAGACACACATGCAGTATTTCTAATTTGTTAGACACACAGATTAGCAAAATTCTTTAATACTCAAGTGTCTAAAATACTTATTTAAGAAATATTTTGTATCTTCTATCTTGTATTATCTTAAGAATTATAAAATAGGATTTAGCAAATCTTCAGTGAAGATATCTCCAAGATATGCATTAAAATTAAAATATACACTTCACTTATTAACGTCTGTCTGTGTCCACGAGTAGTACACTCTTACGAATACAAGATGTTATCTTGTATTTTGCGATGCAGGGTTTGAGTGTCTTCTTCTCTTTTCTTGTGGACAATTTTTCTGTATTTTCAAAATACTCATGTTTGTATCTTTCGTTTCTTTCTAAACTAAAACTCATTATTATTATGCTTGAGTTTAAATTCTAAAAAACGCACCCGTGTTTGAAATAAACATAGATGTGGAAAGTTTAGAATTATCGTATTGATCACGACACGAGTACTCATTTGCACAAGACGGCTGCTAGTCCCGTAACGGCATAGATTACTTAAAACACTCATGAGTTATAATTTCCCCATTACTAGAGAGGTGAAAATACCTTAGGAGACTTAGGACTGAAACCAACGCCTTAATCATTCATATGCACGGGTCTATCGAATTCTCTTCTTGTGTGTTTCCCATTTTTTGAATAGTAAAATGAATTATGATTGATGGAATGTGGTGGATGAGTATTATTGTACTGTTACCGTATGTGTCACATAATACCTCAGTTAACTCAAAATATTTCACATTTTACGTAAACTCATTGAGTGTTAATGAAATAACCATGTAACAAATTATCTCAAACTATGTGCGTGTAAGTGACTGATAGGACAGAAATCGTCACTCGAATTAAACCAATCTTTTAAATAATTTAGTAATTTAATGTTAGTTGCTCTGCTTGGGTAAAATTGTCTATTAAAATTCATCCTGAAATGTTTATCTCGAATATGAATTTTACGACAACAATGTCGTCAGAACACGACAAAAATACCCAACTAACTGCTTGGAACATCCTGGTTCAGTCTTCATCGTTTTATTCGCTCCTGCTACCGTCGTCACCGGGAATTTGATTTTATTGGCCGTCATCCTATTACAAGGAATCAGGCAATTCATCCAAAGTTTTTTCATCGTCAATTTTGCATTCGCCGACTCGTTCGTCGGTTTGGCGATTATCCCAAAGAATTCTGTTATTCTATTAATTGAAGCTGAATCATTTGACAAGGTGGCTTGTGTGATTTCCGATGAGATCACACTCCTCTGCTGTTTTGCTGTTCAGCATTATAAACATTATAAAGTCTGGGTTACATTATATTTTATTGTGTGTGTTTTTATTTTTAAACAAAACTTTGGGATTTTTGTAACTAACAGGCTATTGATTTGTTGTCGTCTTCTTCCAGACCGTGCGTACTACATTTTCCATTCCGCATTATATTACATTTATATTCTGAAGAAAGGGAACAAAAGCCCATGGTCAAAGGCCCAAAAGCCCAAAGGCCAAAACTATACTTTGTAAATCTTTGAACTGATCTGGGTTGTTAGTCAAATTGTCCACGTTTCTCAATTGATTTGGTCTTCCTGCAAGGGTCTCTATTTTTTTTGGGTACGATGATGGATATTCTGAAGTGCTTGTCAATGTTGGCGGATTTCTCATGGATGCTTCTAATTCAGGGATTTCTTTCTCAATTTGTTTTAGGCAGTCATCACTCACGCAACTCACGTTCATGTCTAAGGTTGAATAACTTCGAGTGTACGCAAGATCTTGTTCTTCAGGTATTCCTTGGAATTTGACGTTTGGGCGGTAGAATAGTCTCGCACGCCCACTGCGTGGGTATGACTCTAATTTAATTCCATCTGAGGATTCAACGCCAACGCCATCTGCATTCATTTCTCACAATCACACACATGAGGACGAACGGCAAATTGAAAAAGAAAATATTTGGACGAAATCGTCGTGTTGAAGGCTCCGCTATTCAAACGTCAGAGGCATAGGATTTTTTAAAATAGAAATAACTCTTTATTTATAAGATCAAGTTTCATACACAAACACTTCTATACAAAAATTATATTTATGTGAATACATTCCACGCGAGCTCGCAATATGTAGCAAAATAAACTGTATTTGTTCTGAAGTTCCGATCCGCTAGTTTACATTGCTAATTTTTATACACAGAATTAAACTGGACGTTCTATTCAGTCAAAATTCTTCAATGTCAACAAAGTTTTATTTATCAAATATGAGAGCCTCAAAACTGCACGTAGAGTGCCTTCCTTCTCAAAAAATCCAATAGAACCAATTTCAATCCTGTTTGGCCGACAAGAACGAATGTACTTCATCATTAAAATCCGATCTCTCGTGTCCATATTACGTCCATTTAATTTCCATGCATTAACAAATTTTTGGGACGCTTCGAACACTTGACTAAGCATGTGGTGAGCGCAGAAGTGGGTGAACGTGCATATTAAACTACCAACAATCATCATGAGTAGAGATGGTACAGACATGTGGTCTCTGAGGCCTATGACGGAACATATGCATATAACTGTCATCACCAATAACAAATTAATACAGCAGAACACTAAATCCCTAATGATACTGTTACACAACTTTGTGAAGAGTTGGAGGCATCTGTAGACATAGAGGGCGTCAGGTGGTCGACGGATTGTGTCTTTCGTGTATTCGCTGATTTTATTTGGTCTGGCAATAAAAATGATACTTGACGATTTTAACCAGAGAATGTATAGTTTCCACTTATGGAGATAATTTAGTGCACGTACCTGATTTCGCTAGTCAAAAATGTAATTGTGGATGCGATGCAAAGAAAGATAATCAGAAGTACCAAACTAGTGTGCGCCATTACATTCATCCAAAGGGAGACGACCCATGAAATTGCCAAGGGCACGATAAGCCATCCATAACCACGGAGGTCTCTCTCTCTCTCATCCAGGAATACTGAACTCACAGAAAATGATACCCTCGGATTGTACATAACAATGGCTTGAAAGTTGAGTATTTGAAAGATGGTAGCAATAGCAATAAGTTTGAGTAGAATGTCCATTATTCGATCCACAGTTTGAATGTTTGGATGTAGGTGGCGTTCTTAATGAAAAAATTAATACAAGTTTTATCACGTAACCCGAATTTATTCCTTTATGTCATAATTCTTTTTTACCTTGAACAAACTCAATGAATTTAAAATATTGGTTGTACAAATATGAAAAATCCCGATTCAAGAGTGAACCAATGTCCATTAAACGTGGGACAAAGTGTATGGCTACTACACTGGAGTGAATTAAAATTCCGACCATATGATCTCCATAGATTACAGAGTGTATGAACGAGTATACTAGGAATAAGAAATGTGTAGTTTGGACACCCACGATGAAGTACCACACATAGATACCTGGTGGTTTTGAATTTTGAATGCTGTTTGATTCTGAATCCCAGTAATACGGTAAGATTTTTAAAAAACAGGCTAGTCGGAATGAGAAACGCAAAATTCTTAATGTTATTCGTTTGATCATTTTCCTTCTGGAATGATATATATGATTTGCTTGCCAAAGATGTGTAAGACAGCAAATCAACAATTACAGCAGACGTAGCGAATGACGAATGGTTTGTCCTTCAAATTCGAAAATAACTTATTTTATTGCAGAAATACTAATATGATTTAATAAGCGCCTCAATGAAAACACGTCTCTACTAAAACAGCGCCGTGCATTTTAATGTGTTGAATGCCGAATATGTGACACAGACAAACAGAACAAAATAAAAGAACCAAGTGTCTATGCATACGAAGAAAACTAAATACACCTCCCACAAAATATTTTATTCAGAATTTTCGGAAGCATTGTAAGTAACATTGTAGCAATGTTAAACATGTAATGCATGAGCAGTTGTATCAGTAGAGCAATATGACATCAGTTCTCATATTGTCTCATGCATAATTGCTGAAAATGTCAAGCTATGTGGGATCCCTGTTCGCAGTCAATTCTAGATTACATGTTCATTCTGGATGTGTCGAGTCCACGTACTACGCAATAAAGGATTGAGCCTTGGAAGTCAACCGGGAAAGGGGGTGTCGGGATCCCTAATAAGTTGGCCGACACAAGAATATATTAATTATGTAACAGATCTAGTCTTTACTATCTTAATTACTTTGCAATATACACTAAAGATTGCTACAAACATGGACTCTGATCATTCATTCATGTTTCCTCAAAGACAATAACGTTTTATTTGTGTAATATGAGAGTTTAGAGATGACTCTCAGACTCGCCTGTTTCTGGAAGAATCCAAAAGAACCTATCTCAATTCTATTCGGGCGACATGATCGAATGTACTTCATCATTAATATTCTATCTTTTTTTCCCATGCTCTGAGCATTTCTTTTCCAACCCTTTACAAATTTTTTAGATGCGTCATGCAATTCACCCAGTTTCAAATGAACAAAGAAATTCGCGAGCGTACATACCACACTAGGAATTATCATTAATAACAGGGCTGGAGTGTCCATGTGGTGGCGCAGACTTATTATAGAACATGTGGCAAGAACTCCCATGACCGTTAACATATTAATGACAACAAACGCTAAATCTTTCACTATGATGTTGGTTAGTGTTGCGAAATGTTGCAGACATCGGTAAATGAAGAGGGCAGCGGCAGGTTCACGGATTGTGCCCTTTGTGTATTGGCTGGATCCCTTTGGTCTATATATAAAAATAAAATGAATTTGGTTAACAAGTAATCAGGAAATGTTGAATGTAATTTGGTATACCTGATTTCATTAGTCAAAAACAACATGGAAGACACAATGCTGAGAAAGATGTTCATCGAGGCCCAAGCAGTGTGCATCACTACAGTAATCCAGAGTGTGAAAATTGACGTAGTGGAAAAAATGAACCAGAAAGTGCTCATGACCTGATTGTCACTCAGAAATATCGAAGTAACAAAAAATGGCGCTTTCGGATTTAGCATAAACATGACTGAAGTGTTTAGAACTTGGACGGTACAAGCAATGGCAGCAAGATTGATTAGGTGGTCCATCAATCTGTCCACAGTTTGTATATTTGGGTAGAGATGGCGATCTAGCAAAGGTTATGCTTTCATAAACTCTATTCAGCATTAAAAAATATACTTTTATATTTACCTTCAATGAAGTTTGCAAATTCAAAATATTGGTTGAACAAATATGAAAACTCGTAACGGTTCCTCATGATGCAAATGTCGAGTATTCGTGTGACAAAATGGGAGAATATTATTATTGCGTGAAGCATAATCCCAACCATAGGGGCCCCACCAATTATAGTACGTGTAAATGAATACACGAGGAAAGCTAAATATGTGAACTCAACGCTCAGAACAAAATACCAAATATATATTTTTGGTACATTTAAATTTCCAAGGCGTTGGGATTTGGAGTCCCACGAGTAAGGAATGATCCTCAGAAAGCAGGCAAGACGGAATGTACGATGTAATATTTTAATTGTAGATGCACTGATCATTTTGCAAGAATTGGAGAGTAACTTGTACTTCAGTGACGATATATCAAGAGATATCAATGATCAATCTAGAAAATATCTTAATTGCAGTTTTTGTAGCTTTTTTAATGTTCTCTGCTCGTCTTTGCAATGTCGAGTGAATGTTCAAGAATAATTCTTTGTTTTTAAGACTGTAGGATTTAAACTAATCCATGGTAAAGCCAGCCCCAAGAAAGTTGACATGAACCACGTAAGAGTTCATGATGATTTGATTAAAAGTATACCTTGGAATGTTTCCAACGTACTTCATTTGAATTATTGAGCGAATAAACAGAGTCACTAGTTCAAAAGCAAAACGAAAAGCAAGTCGAATACCCGCCAAAACTATGTAGCATAAAGTTTTTACTACCTGACGTCAAGCGACGTAGTAACCATAAAGTTGTACAACCCACAGTAACTCCTCAAAAAATATAATAAACCTCTTTCAGGTAACAAATTTTGTACGAACATAGAATTTCTTCACTTAATTTTTTCAAACAACACGGTTTTCTTTGTTGTACCACGATAGTTTTTCCATAACTTGTTAACATCCGCCTTCTGTTGTGTTGGGTCTGGCAAGTGATACCGAAGACTTCGAGCGAATACCTCGCATGGATTTCATTAACTGTTAACAAAAAAAAAGGCGCGGTTCTATTCTAGAATTACTTCTCGTTGTAACATAACATAATCTTGTTAGTAATAAAACGTCAGGATGGGTGTCATCAAACCCCTTGAATCCTTTCATTATTGCTTATCTGAAAGCATACGCCGTGTATATGATGATCCCGCGAAAGCTTAAGTAAGTACAGTCATTGTCATTGTCAAACTGAAAAAGTCCAGAAGAAAATAGAACCAAATATTGCTTTCAAGTTAAAAGTTTGGAGAAAGCCAGTAATACCCATAAGTTTTATTGGAATGTCTGTTAGTCGATCTACAGTTTGTACGTTCGGTTGTAGATGGCGTTATGAATGAATAAAATGAGCTACACAGTAAGGCGGGAATGTGGTTTACTTTGGTCTCATACTACAGCCTATTTTGCATTACAAAATATACTTTCTATTGACCGGACATAATGGTTGTGTCAAATGAATGATCAACTTGAACAAACTCAATTAATTTAAAATATTTATTGTACAAATAATAAAATCGTCAGGATTCCAGAGTGTACCGATGTCCATTAAAAGTGGAGCTAAGTCTGTGACAAATACGTAAGTAAAGTACCAACCATATCATCTTCATAGATTACAGAATATTTCAAAGAGCACACTAGAAATAAGAAATGTGTAGTTTGGACACCCACGATGAAGTACCACACATAAGATACCTGGTGATTTTGAATTTTGAATGCTGTTTGATTCTGAATCCCAATCGTACGGTACGATTTAAAAAAAACAGGCTAAACGAATTGAAAAGCGTAACATTTTTAATCTTATTCGGTTTGCATAAGAAGAAAATTCGTCGGAAAAGGGCCGCAGTATTATGACTGTGCGCTGGTCTTTATTGGCTCACTGTTCCGTGTCATTTGGGGATTACAGTATTATTTCTGACTGTGTCCACGAATTTTGCAATAGAATTATTGATACGTTAACCGAGGAACAGGGCGTCGGGATCTCAAAATTGTTTAGCGGCGCACGAATTGATTGATAATCTAGTAGGTGTGGTCGTTACTAACATAATTATGTTGTAACACACTAAAGAATCGTACAAACCAATCCTGGCAATCCATTCATTCATGACTCCTCAATGACAATAATGTTTTATTTGTATAATAAGAGAGTTTGGCAATGACTCTCAGACTCGCTTGTTTCTGGAAGAATCCAAAAGACCCGATCTCAATTCTATTCGGGCGACATGATCGAATGTACTTCATCATTAATATTCTATCTCTCTTCCCCATGCTCTCACCATTTCCTTTCCAAGCGTTTCCAAATTTTTTGGACGTATCATGCAATTCACCCAGTTTGAAATGAACAAAGAAATTCGCGAACGTACATGCCAGACTAGAAACGATCATTAACAAAAGGGTGGGAGTGGTCATGTGGTGGCGCAGACTTATTATACAACAGGTGGCAAGGACTCCCATGATCGCTAACATATTAATGACGACAAACACTAAATCACTCACTATGACATTTGTTAATTTTATGAATAGCTGCAAGCACCTATAAATTAAAAGGGCAGAGGAAGGTCGACGGATTGTGTCCTTGGTGTATCGACTGGATATATTTGGCCTGGAAGTGTAAATAAAATTAATTTAGACAAACAACATTAAAAAAAGGTTTCAAGGAATCCATAAAAAGTTGACTGTAAAATTAGTATACCTGATATCGTAACTCAGAAACACCATTGTTGAAGCAATGCTGAGAAAGAGGGTCAATAAGGCCCAAGCATTGTGCATCACCACATTAATCCAAAATGTGATAACTGCTGTTGTAGAGAGAACGAACCAGTAAGAGCTCCCGGCTTCATTTCCAACCAGAAATATTGAACTTATAAAGAATGAAGTCCTCGGATTGCGAATAAACATTATTTGGAAGATCAGCGGTTGGGCCATACATATAATGGCAACAAGATTGATCAGATTATCCACCAATCGGTCCACAGTTTTAATATTTGGGCAGAGATAGTTGTCTAGCAAAAATAATTCACTCATAAGCTCAATTCTGTATTAAGAATAAACAATTATATCAAATTACTATTGTTTTACCTTGAATGAAGTGTACAAATTTAAAATATTGATTGAACAAACACGAAAACTCGTAACGATTCCTCATGATACAAATATCAAGTACACGTAGACCACAATAAGTGATTAATATAATTGCGTGAAGTAAAATCTTTGCCATATGGGCTCCACGAATTATACCAAGTATAAATGAGTACAGGAGGAAAGCAAAATATACTGCTTGAATGCTCAGAACAAAATACCAAATATATATTTTTGGTGCAGTTAAATTTCCAAGCCGTAAAGATTTAGAATCACAAGAGTAAGGAATTATCT
>JAQIXO010001105.1:0-13855 GCA_034700305.1 Protaphorura armata
TTGGTTTCCTCATCCTCCATTATGGAGGCCAGTTTGCAAAAGGCATCCCCGTCTTTTCTGCGAATGGCAGTATATAGTGCTCTGTTCCTTGCGTATCCTTCAGGCTGCCGTTCCTGAAATATATCATTTGACAATTACTAAATTTACACTGATTTGTAAGGACAGTTAACTAAAAATACATTTAAGGCATGTGAGTTCATTTATTAGCGGTCCTTGGACTGTGGATTAAACAAACAACTTACAATTTCAGCAGACTCATCCCTAGTTATGATTTTGTTCCCCGTTAATTTGTTTAGCAATCTAACGGTGCAGTGGGTGTAATCGCACAGAGAATCAATTTTGTTGTCAATCACAGCACGATGGTCTCCCATTTCATTTGGTTTACAGAATTAAGCGCCTGTCTCTCGTTGAGTTAGTAAATTGTTGTATAAATTGGTACTTTGACGTAAATTATTTCCTTTTGAAGACCAATCCTGGCGAATTGTGTAGCAATTAGGATTATGTAAGTGCAGGCGTAATGTACAAAAATGATTTTGTCGTGACGGTAGAATTTTATATGTTAACTCTGCATTACAATTCTGTCCTAAAGGGATGTGGAATTCTTTCATGAAGTAGTACAGTCTACACTTATCTCCATGTATTGCAAATGGTTGAAATAACATGTGATATCTTATCAACTCGACTATATGTAGATTACTCGCCCCAAACAATAAATCACTTGTGAACTGCGTGGTCTGTCCATGGATTTGTCATAAGTGAGTGTATCGTGTCAAGAATATATAATGATGGAGGGTATGGCAATTGACACGGTAGTTTGGCAATGGCGCAAATCCATCACTCGACTCCATCAGCATACAATAGGGTGGGCTAGGACCACTTAGAGTGAGGGGAATTCTGAGTTGAATCCAGAAGATTTTTATCGTTTTGTCTGCACACAAATAATACTTTGAGACAAGCTAATGCGTCTTAAATACAAATGCATGAAAGTTTTAGTTCTGCCGCTTGTTGCTCCATGAGAATGGATTATTAGTTTGTGATAAAGTAACTCTGACTTGTGAAACTTGAACTTTCACCAGAACTTCAAGTACAATGACCTCGTTACTAGTGGGTCAGACATTAAATTAGAATGATTGCAATTAACCATATCAGGTCGATTTAGAAGTGACACTTCTCAAACGACCTCAATTTCTTCGTCATGGGTTGCTTCGTTATAAGCTAAAATAGCGACAGACAAGTCGACAGAAATAGAGTACTAAAATTATGAGCTTCTAAAACTAAATTCCAAACTACACACGTTCCATTTGGAGGTGGGTCATAAATCATCATTCCAAAACAATCATCTTTAACACATTCCGTAATTGCTTCATGGTCAATTG
Source organism: Protaphorura armata (assembly GCA_034700305.1). NCBI lineage: Eukaryota > Metazoa > Arthropoda > Collembola > Poduromorpha > Onychiuridae > Protaphorura > Protaphorura armata. Next base: position 1,377 of record JAQIXO010001105.1, read on the forward strand.
GTCATTGAAGCCATTTTCGTGTCGGTATGTGTAATATCGATTGGTTTTCCATCCTTAATTTCTCTATTTGCTCTTTCTCGCAGAAGGCCTATGTGTAAAGGTAAAAAATGTAATCAAATAAGGCGTACATTTTCTAAAGTATAAATGTCTTCAGAAAAACTTACCTGTAACAAACACGTCCTCCAGATAAAGAAAATCCTCCATATTGCTAACGAATAATATTTTCTGAATATTCCTTACGGGAGTGATGTAAATCCCTAGACCACAAAAGTTTGGGTATTTGTCATATTTGTATTCTTCATGCGTTACAAAATATCGTGTTTCGAAATTTCGAACGGGTAAATTGAGAATACTGTTGCAATAATAATTTTGTATCAAACCCTTGTTGGACAAAAAATCAATTGCATGAAAAATATTTACAACTACGTCGTCATCCGCTTTGAGATAGAATTGTGCCTCTGGGCGATACTCCGTGACCCATTTGTATCCTGCAAGTTGATAGCAATTATTAATTATACCTAATTGTTAATTGTTAATTAATATATTGTTCCTACCGTATAATTGTTTTAGACTCAAATTCCTATACGTGTCAATAAAACTTCCGACCACAATATCTCCATATATTCTTGATTCATTTTTCACATTATTTGCAACCGTTTCATCCTCACTGGAACTTGGTAAGCCGAGTGAGAAGACAGTTTGGATGGACCAACCAGAAAATACTTTTATGGCTCCATAGGTTCGTCTAATAATCTTTCGTCTCAAAAAATTAATTCTCGCTGAATGAACGACTGTGATTATCGTCTTTCCTTCAGTGGCATTTTGAAATTTTTCGGAGCACAAGTGCTTAGAATTCTCTTTGAAATGGAAATCCGTAATGTTCAACAAAATTTTTGATCGTTCAAGGTCTCGAATGAATTCCACAATGAAGTTGTATTTAAAATGAAGTATCAAGTTGTACCCAATCGTCAGCGAAATTACCACAAGAGTTGTCTAAAAATACAGTTCGGATTTTCAGTTTAATTCCAAGAAGACGAAGAAGAATCGGCAAGGCACTTACAGTGAAAAGTAACTTTCGGAGTGTAGAAACACGGAAGGACCAATAGAACATCATTGTTCAAGTACACAAATGAGAAACGGCCAATGACACGGCACAGTGTACATAAAAGGGACCTGGATTCTCAATAGTGAAATTTAAATTCGTACTGACTGACTTAATTGCATCTTGTACTTTTTAATAGTTTTTAATTGCTGTGATAAAACAACAATAAGAATAAGAGTATAGCTCAGTAAAAATGTAATGCGTTGCCTCAATAATGTTGCGACTTTAGAATCAGGTCAATTTCATTTCCATTGTCTGTGGAATAAAACTTGATTCATTAGTTCGTTCAAAGGCGAACCATAATAAATGTAATGAAATAATTTTTCAATTTGTCTTAAATTAAATATGTTTTTTGCATATTGGCAATTAACCGCAGTTATAATCTGAGTTTTTGCAACAGGGCAATGAAGACATTTTAAAGTAGTTTAGTAATTTTAGCATACGTTTTACCTACTCATGCACTTAATACAAACTACATAAAAATATTGAAATATTTTGTCAACTTCGCAATTAGCATGAAGTTGAACATGCGTGGTTTTGGATAAAAATTCCAGCAAATCTAAGCAAATGTGATTGCACTCCTGCCAATGCGCAATGATGCAGATGCCAGTTTTGGTGTGAACTTTGTGTTTATTTTAACCCTTGCTATAATTTCAACGTCCACAAACCAGTTAAGTAAGTATTTGTTACCTTATGTAATGTCATTTCTGTAGAAATGTACTTGAGTATAATTTTAGTGGGCGAGTCGAGTGCCCTTGAACCTGGTTGGCTGATGTGGTTCGCTACACGGCTACACCATAAGCATGGAATGACTCGATCGCATAATTAAATTACCTTATTTGTGCATCTGATCTGATGCATCTGTGCGATTTCAGCAAAGTTGTAACCAAATTAGTTTTATAATACGAATTTGTTTTAATTATAATAAATTACCAAACCAACTTTACTGAATAAACCAAAATTATACAGTAAATTGTACAACTTGACAATTTTATTTAGGGTGTGTGCATAAGCTCTACCGTATATGAACGCTTGTAAACAAATAATGTATTTGTTCACACAGAATTAACTCATTCTGTGAACATATATATTTTAGTCTACAAGAATCGCGGTGAGTGAGCACTCGCTTTCTTTAATTTCAGACTTTATTTGATTAATTAAATTTGGGTTGTGATCTTAATTCAAAGGATATTACAGCGTTCGCAACAAACATTCTGCAGTAGTGGCCAGTAGAATGTTTCTCCCAAATGTATTCATTCAAGTTGTGAGTCTCTTATTGACCTCATGCACAGCTGGACACTTTGCCAATAGAATCCAATCAATTTCGCCGTAAGTAAACATCTATATTAGCTCCACAAAAATACCTTTGTATCAAGCATTTTTCCTTCAGGCCTGGAACATATACATCTTATCTCCGCCAACCGACTTGTAGACCAAGTGGCGAAATTGAATCCCCGACAAAAATTAATCAAGTTCAAGCCATCGTGAAATCCGCCATACTGTCAAAGATGACAGTAAAAGCCTTTGGGAATCGTCACTCATTGTCTGACATTATCTGTACAGATGGGATTGCCATCGATATGTCTAAATTCAAGGAAACCATGAAAATGAACCCAGACAAACCGGTCACTGTATCAGCTGGTGTAACACTTCGAGAATTTGGAACATTTCTTCACTCAAATGGGCGTTCACTGCAGGATGGTCCTGTATTTGGAGAAATCACTGTAGGTGGAGCCCTTGGGACTGGAGCACATGGAAGTTCATTAAAGCATGAGACAAGCATTTCTGCTCAAACGATTGCGATGAAAATAATTGATTGAACAGGTGTTATCCGGGATATTACTGAAGCAGACGAATTATCCGCCTATCGTGTTCACCTCGGAATGTTGGGAATAATTCTAGAAGTTAGAAGTTCAACTGTACCTGATTTTAAAGTTACAAATTATAATTTTGAAATGGATGATGAAATTTTAACAAATCGTGAAGCAGAAAAAATGGCGAGACAACATGATTACCTTAATCTATACTGGTCTCCATCTGTTGGTAAGGTTGTGGTAGTAACTGGGACAATTGTAGGCGTTATTACTAAAGGAAATGATCATACGAATGAAATCCCAGAGACGACCGATTGGTCCAACACAATTATCAAGTTTGGATTTGACATATTCCAAGCAACAAATTCTTACTTTGGGTTGAGATTTTTGGAAGGTGTCACGAGGAAATCGTACACTCGAATGGGTAGAATTTTACCACCATATTATACAGAAGACGGCACCACTTTCAAAAACCCAGCAACGGGTTATCGGCACTTAATGCAAGAGAGTGTATGTGGAACTAAATGTCATTGGATGCATTATCCACACAATATTACGTACACTGACAATGAAATGGCATTGGATTTGAGAAACATGAGTGAAATTATTAAGACGGTGAAAGATATTGTTTCAAAATATAAAGCAACGTTTCAACTCAAAGGGATTTGGCTCAGATTCACCAAAAGTTCAGTTTCACACATGTCAATCAGCTATGGAAGAGAAACTCTTCATTTTGAGTGGTTTGTTGTAAGAAGGAATAATTACTATGAGAGACCAAGTCATGGACTGGCAGCTTATCAAACTATGTTACAAGTTCTTGTAAGCGTTTTAATTATATCTTCATATGTCTTCATATATTATATATATTTTTTATTTAATATGTATATTTTCTACTAATATTAACAGGCTTTCAATTACGGTGGTAGATCACACTGGGGAAAAACGGGATTTTTCTATCACAGCCGTGCCATGATTCAGCTCAAACTTTTCAAATTTCAAAACAAAATTCAAATCTAACCGTGTCGGATGTTTGGCCAATATGAGAAAATCAGATCCGAATCAAATCTTCATGAATGATTTTGGAAGGAGATTACTAAATATCTCGGAGGCTATGAATACAGACCCCAAGGCAACAACGCATTGTGCTCTTCGAGACATTTGTATTTGTAGTTCCAATTTAGATTGTGCTAAGGCTCAGACTTGTGGCACAATCCCTGGGTATCCGAATTATCGTGTGTGTAAAAATTTTAAAATATTGTCAACAAATTGGATAAACTCGTGTGCACAAACACAAAATGTAAGCGTTGATTTTCGAAAGCTGACTTGTTAAAGCCCCTGAAGAAGAGTAAAGTTTACTCGAAACGTTAGGTTAAAATAAAGCCAAAAACTACTCGTGAAATCCGTGCTGAAAAAATGATTCATTCAACAAATTGGGTTGCACATTCTGTTAATGCAGTTGGAATGGCATAGAAACTTTTTACGCCATTTTTATTATGATACATAATTTCATTACCAAACATAAACGAAATCCTTAAACTAAGCAAAGTAAGGAGAATTTAGAAAAAATTACATGCGATCATTCCATTAAGCATATCAATAAATTCAATAAAAAATGTGTATAATGTATCTCATCTCCCGCCAAACTTTCTCCGTGGCATGCATGGCTACCTGATCTCGGTCAATCATTATTGCCTTGTCACTCTTTAAAATTACAACTATCACTATGAATTAACTAACAAGTAACAAATTACCTTGAGCTCCCACTTCGCCCTTCTGGTCCAGATGCAACGGAAATCAATGTAAGAGAACCAACTGGCTTTAAGGATTCCTTCTGCGATATACCAATGCGTTCACCATAATAAAACCTCTATTTCAAACTCAATCTGAGGAGAAATCATGGCGTCATCGAAATCAAGTCGGAGAGTGCAAACCTACCTAACCTAAAACTGGACGTGCTACTGGTCAATAAGAATGAACACACCTGATTAATACACATAGGAAAAACAGACAAACAGCTACCAATTGAACCACGTTTTAAGATTTGCCTGGACAGGTAAAACCGATTGAAATAACCCCACCCCATGCAGTCAGACTTTTTTTTTAATATTTATGCATTTAAAAATTAAAAATAGTTTTCCACTTCATATTACACAAGGGCTGGGTATCTTTTATTCTATACACATTGAAATAATTTTTTTGGTATATTCTGGGAGCTATTCCTAGACACAAAGAGATACCACAACGTGAACGTGAGCCTTGAAAAACATTCTCACTATGTGTTTGAAAATACATTCACTATTTGTTAACAAGAGAGGCTTGAATTTAACGTTCTATTGTTGGGGAATTTTAAGTAATCTTCTGAAAACTTGTCAAAGTCAATAATGGTTCCCCTCTTATTCTGAGAGAAAAATAATCATTTATTCAATGAAAATCACTGCCATTACAATAATGGAAGCCTTTCGACTCAGTATACAAAATTAAATGTTATAATTTCAAATCTTAGTTTAACTTTAGTCAAAGGATTTAAGACAATCATAAAAGAATGAAAAAAATTTACGAAAATACGAAAATGAAAATTACTCTAAGATCACACACGTTCAAAATTTAAATTACGATACACTATAAAGATGATGCTGTAGAATTTGCGAAGACCCTTTCAATGCAACAAGAGCCACATCCTCCGAAACTTGCGATGGTAAACCAAATTTACGTCGAAAATTGTATAGTATTTCCCCTCTTCGTCAACATAAGCAGACAATGGACATTTTTTAAAATTCCTCCACACAATCGGTCCCAAAGCAATAGTCTTGATATTGGATTGAATTAAATCTACGAGCTTTGCATTGTTCCCTGCGATGAGAATAAATTTGTAATAGCACAGATGTTCTGGGCGGAATTTTGTGAGTATTTGTCCCGTCTCCTGAGTCGTCTAGCCATCAATGACGAGTCTCTCTAAATGCAGAACTTGATCCCCAGTGATGCGAACACCTTTTAAATGTAGTTCACGCAGCGTGCTAGGGAGGGCGCTCAAGTCAAATTCATCAAATTCTCTGTAACAGTAGTCAGCGAGTTTGAGGCCAGCTAGGTTCGGACACTTCTCCAACAGGTTGGGAATGTCAAATTTTAATCTAAACGGTGATCCGATATTTAGATACTTCAAGTTTTGAAGTACGTAGTTTCGAGGACTTGTGACAAATTGAACTCCGCACTTTAAAGTAACGTTTTGAATCGTATTAGAAATATTTGAAAAGTTTACTGGTGAGTTCTCTAATGTCAATTTTTTTATTTCCTTGCTATTGCTTTTTAATTCGATGTTGTTCAAACTCAAATGGCCTATTGTCCAATCGGCATTCTCCCAGTTCTTACACATAACACTTTCGAAGTTTCGTCTATGAACTTTGAACCGGGCACTATCTAAGTTTAAACTACCAGTCATGTGTACTAACCAAACTCCCTTGTTTTCTCTGTCATTATCTTTTCCGTGACGGATTAAACTGAGGGTTTTGAGGGAACAGAAATTTATCAGCTCATTCAGAATTATCTCTTACACAATCTCACCGTTTCGAAGGAATGAGACGTTTCTCAAAACAAGAGACTTTAGACGCATTGGCAGGGGTACTTCCGTGAGAATGATTTTACAGTTCATTAAATATAAACTCTGGAGATAGTGTAACTGGTTTAGACATATACAAGGGTTTCCAAAGAGAATTTCTCTGTCATCTACATCAAAGTTTGTTGTGTTCATTTCTAATGTTGTCAATTTTGGAGGAAAGAAATTCCCAGTGAATAATAATTCGCTTTGCTCACTCGTAAATTTGGCGTAGTCAAACCTAACATATCTCAAGTTCTTCAATTGTAAAATATTGTAGTCAACTCTATGCCTGGATATAAAGACGTCTCCAACGTCGTGATCAGTGTACGTTTTCAAAAATATATATTCTGATTCTATAGATAAATTGAACCAGGAATTCTGACCGAGCTTTGAATTGAAAGCCCGGATAATGCATCCCAGATAGTCGTCTGTAATTGGTGTATCAATGTGTGGAATTAGTTCAAATACCGTATATTACCGAATAGAAGCCCGGGCTTATATTTTAATTTGCCGCTTCCAGACCCGGCTAGTATTTGAGACCCGGCTTGTATTCGGGACCGGTCTCTATTTCTATAATTATCATTGAGTGACTGCACGTTGCATTGGAGTAGCATAGAGAATACCCGGGTTGTATTTGAGACCCGGCTTCTATTCGGGACCGGTCTCTATTTTTTCAATACGACTCCAGACCCGGCTTGTATTTGAGACCGTATTCGGGACCGGCTTCTATTCGGTAATATACGGTATCTCCTTAGCTCCTGCTGTGTCCCATTTGAGCATATTAATGAAGAATATTTGACTTCCTTATTTTGTTGGTTCAACAAAAAGGGGCAGAAGTTCGGAATCACTGAGAATATGGTCACGTGAACCGGAAACAAAACTGAACATCTCACGTAATAGCTGACTCAAATATTCATCATACAATTGACAGTTCCTGAGATACATCGCGTGATTGAAACGCGAAGCAGACCACTGAAAATCTGTATATATAATTCCTGATAACCAATTCTTTCGAACAGACTGACATAAATGCATCATGTACGTTCTATTGATTTTTAATTGCAGTGATAGGGAACACACTAAAGAAAAGTGCATCAGTGAAAATTGAACGCGTTGTCGAAACAAGTTCTACGACTATGAAATCGGGTCAATTTAATTTTCATTGCATTTGGAATGAAATATTATTCATTAGTTCGTTCAAACGCGATTTCTAATAATTAAAATAAGTAATCAATTTGACTTAATCAAATGTGTGTTTTATAGATTCAAATTGAATGAAGTTATAATCATGAGTTTTTGCAGCAGGGCAATGTATATTTTTCACATTAAGTTAGCATACTTTTAAAGTTCGGATCGGCCTCTGTTGTACACTTGTACGGGATTATTTTAGATTACAAACAAAGTGAGTGAATAAACATATGTCTGATTCGAGAGGTTATGGCACGTTAATAAAATATCAATCAATCAAATCCAAATAGGATTAAATTTAATTTTTCAACATGAAACTTAAACCCGAACAGAATAAATTTTGACAATGCATTTGAAAATACACCTACTCTTTATCGACAACTAGACTCTGACGTTCATTTGGTGGAAATTGGAGGTAGTCTGAGAATTTTGCGAAGTCAATACTCGTTCCCCTCTGATTTTGAAATATGTAGTATTCCTCACCCTCGTCAACGTAAGAAGACAGTTCACACTTCCTAAAATTCACCGGAGTAATTGGTCCCACGACGATACTTTTAAATTGATTTTGAATTATATCTACGAGCTTCGTATCATCCATTTTGTCCACGTAAATGTCGTAACATAGATGTTCTGGATGGATGTATGTCAAAATTTGGCTCGCTTCCGCAGTCGTGTAGCCAGTAATGACGAGTCTCTCTAAATGGAGAACATTATCTCCAGTGAGTCCAGTGACGTGAACACCTTCTAAGTGCAGTTCACATATTGTGCTCGGGAGAGCACTCAAGTCGAATTCATATTCGTCATATTCATCGTAGTAGTCCTCGAATTTGAGCCCAACCAAGTTTGGAAACTTATCAAATAGGCCGATAATGCATTTTATACTAACCGGTGGTCTCGTACTAAGATATTTCAAGTTTTGAAGATAACAATTTTGAGGAGATTTGTTAATTGAAACTCCCAACCCTAATGTAAGGCTTTGAATCGTACTTGGGAGATCTGATAGTTCTACTGATGAGTTGTTTAACTCCAAGTCTTTGATCTTCATTCTATTTCTTTTTAATTGGACAGTGTCCAAAACCAAATGACCTATTGTCCAATTTGCATCCTCCCAGTTTTGACATATAACGGAATTGCCTTCCAAGCTGACGAAATCTAAATTCAAATTGTCCATCATATGTACAAACCATAGTATCTTGCTGTCTTCATTTCCCTCACAGGTTAAACTGACGGTATTGAGAGAACAAAAATTCATCAAGTCATTGAGAACTAACTCCTGCAAAATCACATCATTTTGAAGGAACCACACGTTCTTCAAAAAAAGACACTTTAATCGCATTTGGAGCGGTAGAATCGTGAGTGTGATTGTACAGTTCGTTAATTCCAATATCTGAAGGTGTTCTAACTGGTTTAGACAAATACAAGGATTGCCCAACGGAATTTCGTTGCCATCTATACACGAGTCCGCTGTTGTCATTACCAGACTTGTCAGTTCTGGAGGAAAGAAGTCCCCAGCACTCAGGGATTCACTTTGCTCCTTTGTGAAACTGGCATACAACAAGGTTACATCTCTCAAACTCCTTTTTTGGAAAACATTGTCGTCAACACTATTTCGAATTACAAGGAGGATTCCATTGTCAACATCAGTGTGCGGGTTTAGAACTATATCCATATCCGATATATGTAAGTTGAAACCGGAAAAGAGGTTTGATTTAAATGCCTGGATAATGCAACTCATAGTTTCGTCTGTTTTTGGCACCCGAATATTTGGAATTGCGTGTACTATCTCATTAGCTTCTGTGATGTCCCCCTTCAACATATTGACGATGAAAATTTGACTTCCAACTGTTTCTATATTTGGCTCATCCCCTAAAGATAGAAGTTCCGATTCCCCATAAATAAAGTCACGTGTTCCGGAGACATAACTGAACAACTGACGTAGATGACTCAAAGAATCATCAAACATTTTACAGTTCTTGAGACAAATTGCGAGGTTGAAACGCGAAGCAGATGTTTGAAAATCTGTATATATGTTTCCCGATAACCGACATGCTTCCTCGAAACAACCGGACAGAATAAGTTCAGACAATTGGGGTTGGTCAACTAATTCAGCACGAATTTTAGGGAACTCTTTCTTCAACGATTCAGAAGCGAAAGAATATGGAACAAGTTTAATGCCAGTGTGCCCCTCACACGACAAAATTTTTCTCAGCGTGGCCTCCTCAGTATCTTTGTTATTAAATCGGATAACGTGTTGGAGTAAGCGATGAATACTGTACTTGTAGCTTATTGTATCAATATCACACCAATCAATTCTTCTTTTAATTGATAAAAGAGAATAGCTTTCCAATAAATCCATTACTGCTTGAATTTCCCAACTCTCACTAACCTCAACAGCTTGAAAAAAAGACATTGGAATATCATCAGGCTGAATGTAACCGAAAAGCAACAAGATTTTGTAGGCCAACTGATTGGAATTGTCTTTCCCTTGTTTTATAAAATTCAGTGATGTTTTTAGTGTTGAGTTAATTGTCTTTTCGTAGTCGTCAAATGTCTTTTCAATTATTTGATTGGTTCCTTGGATTATTTTAATGTAGTCGGCCAATCCAATAGAATGTTTGTTCAAAGTTGATGTTGCGATCTGCAGTGCTAACGGAAGATTCCCTAAGAGATCACACATCTCCTTTAAGTTTTTTTCTTCGATGGACTTGTGTTTTAAATTCGCTCTCAAAAATCTGATGCTTTCGTCTGTTGAAAAGACATCCAGCGCTATTTGTTGTATTTGTCCGTACCCTGATTCGCTACCCCATTCACGATTCCGTGATGTTATGATTGAGTGAAATTTTTCATTCTTCGGTAATGCATCTATTATTCCATCACAGCCCACGTATCTCTCCGCATTATCAAATATGAAAAGACATTTTTCATTCTCAAGAGTCTGAAGACATAATCTTGCAATTTTTTTCAAATCAGAATCAATGATTCGATCAACTTTCAAATCAACACAAAGTTCGACGAACGATTTGATCAATTTTCCCTCCCCACAGTCAATCCAAATTATATGATCATATTTTTCTTCGTAATGCCTTGCATACCATTTTGCCATAGTTGTCTTTCCAACACCACCAAAACCAGAAACAGTTACTTTTTGACTTATAACTGCTGTTTTACTTCCTCGCTCCGTCAGAATTTTAAACAGTTTTTCCACAAGCAGACCATCATTGTTTTTCCTTTCGTAAAAAGAATTCACCAATAATTTCTCCTCTGGCCACCATTTGGACTTCAGGGCACATGATTTTTCTATCTTGGCTTTATGATTGGTAGCAGTTGTAAGAATAGACAGCACGTCTTTCGACTGTTTAGTCTCATCACCCTTCATTATAACTAGAAGTTTGGCGAAAGCATCTCTGTCTTTTCTGCGTATGACATCATAAAGCGCTCGGTTTCTGTCGTATCCTTGGAGATGGCGTTCCTGAAAAAATTGACATGCACTGAATTGTAATCGCAGTTAACTGAAGCCCAGGGAAAAAATAAAATTCATGCGTTGATATTTATTCTTGGTTGTTGGATTAGGTAAATAAATAACTTACAATTTCACGAGACTCGTCCCTCGTTAAGATTTTCTTCTCCGTTGCTTTGTCCAGCAATCTTGGAGTTCAGTTCGTTTTATCACACAGAAATACAATGTTGTCGTCAATCACGTCACGGTGATCTGCCATTCTATTTAGTTTAAAAAACTAAGAGTAAGAGCCTGTTGTCGTTAATAATAAGTAAATTCGTCTATGAACTTCTTGAATAGACAAATAAAAGTGAATTGTGTGTGCCCAATTTTGTGCAGGTACTGTTTAATAAATTATTTCTTTTTGGATTTTTTTTGTTGCCTACTTTGTGTTACAATTTTTAACGAAAATCATTTGTGGAATTCTGTAATCCAGAACTACGTTTTTATCTCCCTGTGCTGCAAACGTATGAAATAAAATGCGATATCTTATCAACTATAGTGTAAATTACTTAACCCAAATTACAAATCATCGGCGACGTGGCGAAGTACGTGGCAGTTTTTCTATACATTTATAGTGTAGAGTGTCATGATATATAAATGGAGAGGGTATGGCAATTGATAACGAAGTGCTGTTTGTGTGAAACCTTTGGTTATATACAGGGTGGTCCAGAAAATGTGAGCCACCTTTGAGTGACCGCAGCGGCGGAACGCCGTGCCCGCACCGTACAGCACCTGCGATTCTGAGTAAGGCACAATTCCATTCGTAATTGAGCAGTTAGAATAAGGGGTCACAAGTTCACAGCGAAAAAAAAAATCTTTATAACCCATGATCAGATGGAGTAATGGAAGGTCATGGTAGGGTCTCAGGACAAGGACATGACCCAGGTCAAGTTTGATGTCAATCGAACATGGAGGTCAAGGAGACATCGTGTACCAAGTTTAAGATTTTTGTGACCACCCATGTTGGGTCACGAGGTCACAAAATTTCAAAATCCTGAAAGACTAGCCAATCTCTAATGAATCGCAGGGGCTTTCTAATGAGCCATGTCCCGAGTACAAGGCGTTCCGCCGCTGCGGTTACTCAAAGGTGGCCCGCATTTTCTGGACCACCCTGTATTAGAGGTGTAAACGGGTCCAAGTTATACAACCCGACCCGACCCGACCCGAGTTTATATTGACTTTGTATGGCCCGACCCGACCCGAAATAAGTTTTCGAATTATAGCGTGGCCCGACCCGACCCGGAGTTTTTATTGGAGTGAATCGTAGACCCGACCCGACCCGAA
>JAQIXO010001106.1:0-13854 GCA_034700305.1 Protaphorura armata
ACCAGGATTGAAATGATCATCACAAGTTTTGAAACCTCCATTTTTGCATAGCGTTTCTGAAATTGAGAGGTATTATAATAATATCACAATTTAAAATTTCATTGCAGCCGAAGTATAAAATTTTTAGAGAATAACTTACCGTTTCCCCATCGATCGTTTGACACCACGGTTTCGTTGACTGGACTCTCGTTATACAACCAAGCAAGAAACTCTTTGGCCTGCCAATAATCTGAGTGCGCATCTCCTTGTCCGTCAGACCAAACGACTTCCGGTTTGTACAAATTTACCTTAAGAAATAATATCTCGTGATTAGCTGAGATATCCCGTACATGTCTGCTAAAATCATGAAACTGAATATGAATATTCGCGTACTAGTTCATAGAGCTCCGGCCCAGTTTTGAATTCAACAAATTCGTCCGTGTGAAATTGATTTTCCTTGTCCTTCTGGAAGAGCGGATTAAACCATTCGTACCGGGAGTGGTACAAACCAAATTTCAAGGTTGTCCTTTCTCTCACCGATTTGGCCAAATCACCTAAAGCAAGTAATCAAGACTAAGTAACGCTGTACTGTAATTAAGATTATTGATCCGCCATTTCATGATGTACAACTGCCTGGTTGAAAATACCACACTTACCCACTAGATCCCGCTTAGGTCCTACTTCTTGTGAGTTCCAACTGAATGAATACTTTGACGGATATAAAGAGTACCCTTCGTGGTGTTTCGCAGTCAAGACCACATATCTTTCAATTATATTACGTTTTTAACAACCTTAGGTTCTTTGATTTGAAGGTATGGTCATTGAGACTTACTTTGCTCCTGCTTTGGTAAAAAGATCCGCCCAATAATCTGGATCCCAATGTTCAGCCTTGAATTCGGGTGCAAATTCTTGGTAAGTGAAACTTGGTGGATAATGTTTTGCCATATACTCAATGTGTTCTGTTGATCCATCTGAATTCAAATAAAATGTCTAAATTAAATCGCTGTACCATACATAATTTGCAATACTCCGATAATCCACAGAATTGGAATTCGTCAAGTTAGACAATAAATTAATACTTACAATACCAATCATTCCAAAACCATTCAGCGTAATGTGTTGCATAATCTTTGTATCCAGCAAATCCTGGAACACTATACACACCCCAGTGGATAAATATCCCTACTTTACTTTCATCAAACCATTTTGGTAATGGCCGACTATCTAAACTTTCCCATGTGGGGTCATACGCCGCCGATACATATGGCGTCAAGCACGCGCACATTAATGCCAATACCACAAAGACAAAATGCTTCATTTTAGCAAAACCTTATTGTATTTTCAGTAGAACAATTGTAAAGAACTACAAATTCTTTGAAGCCTTCACGTTCTCTGGCTTTTACTCCGACCGATCGGGTCCCTTGACTAGATTGAACATCTCTGGCTTTTATGTCATTTTAATTTTACCTATATAGAGAGTTATGAGAATACTGTGTCAATCAAATCTCTACAGTACTTAAAATACATACTCATTTGTGCCTACACGTACATAATGAAGTGTTAAATATTTATATGAGTATATGACAGTTTGATCAACTATTTATTAGCACTTGAGAATTCAACACTGGAACCGAACCAGGTTTGTACTGTTGATATTTATCTGTTGACATAATTTGACGTGCCCCTGAATCAGTGACTGATCCTCCACAAATACTACTCGACCAGCGACACCAATATGGTTTTCGTAAACAACTTGTGGTAAATCCTCAACTTTAAATGTATTAGAGAAACATCTGTCCCGGTACACCTGTATGGCATGCATGACCTACCGGCCACGAAGAATCTGACCTCATCTGGTACAACTAATATGTATAGTACGTTATACCTTGCAGATGCATAGAATTCGGGTAAAATTGAATCATTGTTGTGGCCCAGCTCTTGCAGTTCAATTTTCTAAATCCTTTCATCTCCACCTACTCAACTTACGATTAGACGACCTTCTGTAAAACCAAACTCAATTTCAGAGGTCATCAAGGTGAAGATTTTTAGTATAAAAAAGAATACACAAAATACTTCGCCTCTACCATCTTGTCGGGTCAAAATGTTTAATTTTTCCGATTAAATTAATAAAGGTATTGTGTACTTACAATACCAGTCATTCCAGAACCAGGCGGCATAATGTGTTGCATAGTCTTTGTATCCAGCGAATCCTGGAACACTGTAAACTCCCCAATGAATAAAAATGCCAACTTTACTTTCATCAAACCATTTTGGCAATGGTCTTGAGTCTAAACTTTCCCAACTGGCGTCATACTGTCCCAATACGGATGCAAGGAATGTAAACGCTAAAACTAATGTGAAAAGTTTCATAATGCTAAAAAAAATCCAAAATTAAGAGACAATAAAATACTGTACAAGACTCCACCTGCTGCGAATTCAGTACTGATTTATTTTTATTGTTGTCCGAAAGTGATATTCAAAATTTCATATACAACTGCAGCTGCAAAATACATACTACTTGTATAATTTTGAAGTTAAAGTAAATCTTTCAGGATACACTGCCAATCAATCATAATGTATTAACATCTCATGCCAATGTGTCAACAAAGCACTTGAACACTGCTACTTTTCCCAATGAACGTGACGAGCTTTAGTTTTGTCTATTTTGGAATTATCAATTTTACACAGATGTTACTTTTTCCAATCAGAGGGTAAGTTTGTGAAAATGCTAAAAGCTATTAAATAAATACGGTAAACGAAAAAATTCTTAACAGAGTTAAGCAATTTGAAATCAGCAACTACAAAACCGGGCAGAAGGTTCGCAATAAGTCGGGATTAGACTTTTGCGATTGAATATATGTTGTACGGCATCAGCAATGTACACTGATCTGATTCGCCTGATATTTGTGTAGAGATTAAATTCTTGACTTTCACTGACATCATGGCTTCGAGGATTGAGGATGGTTCATTGGAACTGCCAAAGGCAAGAATTTGTATTAAATCAATCCTCATTCTTATACCTACTGTATGTACTATACTGGACTTGAGCCTTCATGTCACGAAATGGAATTTTTGGCATTTAGTAATTTCAGACCCTCAATCTCAACGACGTGGTTAGGATCAAAATCTATAGTGCTTTCTCAGAAAGCATTGAGTAAAAGCAAGGAAATGATGAACTTAGTTCTTATCCACGGGATATTTTATATACTGTTTCAGTACTATGCAGTTGATATCACAGCATATGATAAAATACTACTAAAACAACGTTTTCAGTAATATATTTTTGATCAAATTGAGTTTTCCAGTTTTTCATAATATGTGACCACCTGGTTCATCCAGCTCGAAAGCTGGTTCCTGCATTCATATTTTCCTACCGTCGTACATGGTGGTTAATATCCTCGACTGGTCGGCATTGTCAACATGCCTGTAGATCTCACATATTTCTTACAGAACGGCTACCGCATCTTATACATAGATATTATTCCAATTTGAACTACTACTTGGGATAAAAGTGTATGAACCGTCCTGTGAACTGAAAGAATTGAATTTTCGTAACTGTTTGAGGAGTATTGGAATACCAGGAATTAAATTAGGAATGTCTAGATATAAATTAAACGAACCCTTTTCTCTGAAGGAATTCTGTGTATCTTGACTCTAATTCATCAGAAATTCGAAACTCGTGTCTGTCAATATATCTTCGACTTTCTCTTGAATTGACTCAAATGGTGCCGTGGATACCAAACTCTTACCCTCATTGACTTAATTTTATGAATTCGTGTTAATTGCGTTACTTGTGTCGTTATCATAAGTCAAGACCATTTAAGCAGTCAACGAGATGTTCAGATTAAAATAAAACGATTTATCTTAAAGTTATAGTGCACTAAATCGTTAGGTGTTGCGTAATATATATTTCTCACGCAATTAATCCGCTGAATGACACTGTGGTTCATAAAAGTTGTTCGTCCATCTTGCTCAAATTACTGTCAGAATTAAAAGGTTCTCATTTAATTCTAAACAAAATCCTACGAAATGTGTATGTATATATAATTCTGGTTTCAGTACAATGGGTGAACCTTAAACTTGCCTGAACTCTTTCGCGAGCGTATGGTCACGCGTACCAATTCAGATCATATTACAATACGGAATGACTTATTCACTTGTTCTCTTTATTAGCAGAATTTTGAGCTTGACACGTTAATGACTTCTCAAAAGCTCCGGAGAAAGTTTCCCAAAAGTTTAATTACTAACTCAGAGTTCGTGTTTCAAATGGGCATTTTACTACCCGTTGGCATTCCATCATTCCCAATGCTATTCAAGCTGGACCTTGTGGTCCTACTTTTCTGGCTCCCGGAGTCTAGTACGTACACTCTACAGTATTGCAGAAACAATATCCTATCGCAGAAACTATAATTAATGTGTGGTGTGAACTTCGACTTCTCATTGTGCTTTAGAGTGAAAATACAAAGGCTCAAGAATTGGGTCGAGTACAGCAGAGTAGAACTTAAAGTAAAATATGGAATTAGGTACGCCTTTGATGATATGACAAAAATTATCTTTCCAATTCCTCTAGTACAAAAATAATTTACGAGTACAGTTTCTTAATGCCAACCACTGTATCGTGAGGTTTGATCTACTGAAATCACTAGAATTTAAAAACGTACTCCCACATCAAATTTAAAAATTTCTATTGCAGTAATGGACGTATCTCCTAAATCCAATTTTGCTTCAAATATTTGGCTTGACTTTTTGTAAACGTTGGCAGCTGACATGTGACACGGCACTTTGAACTCTAAAAATGTTACAGGACAAGAAATGCAATTTTGAGATGTGACTCTAGGGGATGGATGTACAATGTAAAAGTTCAAGACGATGCATTTTACTTTTACTCCTTAGAACCTTCCAAAGGTGAACTTTCCATTTTGGTTCAAGTGTAGAAAGGAACGTTAGAGTTAGAGTTACATTAAGGTTCATATACCTTGGAATAAAAGTAAACGCAACGCACGAGTGCGAATGTTGCGAGTGCCGAGTGCAAGGGAAAGTTCTCCCCAGAGACGATTTCCACTTCCATCCCTTAGTTTTGGTTTTCCTTGTCTTGTCTTATTCTTCTTATCTCCTTGGTAGACAAGTTTTTGAGCACTTCTCTTCAGATATTACTTACTCCGGTAGACTTTTCTTACAAAGATTTGAATCAGCTGACATAAAATGAGACTACATACATTACATAGTATTACGTAAGTGTCTTACAAGCTACCATGTGAATTTGGATGTAAAACTCAGTCAGAGTAGTCAAAAACTTTTCCGGTTAGTCGTTTCGTGCTTGGTCACCCAAATGTCAAGATTTTGTGTTCTTTCTGATTCTGTTAATTCTTTCACATTTTTTTACCAGGTCTTGAAGTCTTGCCTTGGATTAATTTTTTGCCTGATTCTTCTTCACCGCAAGCGACGCCACAATCAAATCAAAACTAACATTAAAGATTTTGTCCAAATACCCCATAACATAAAGAAAGACGAACAAATAAATTAAGACTTTGAGAATACAAAGGTATTGACCGACACAAAGACTAACCAGCCAGAAAAGATACTACTGTTCAGTTTCCCTTTGAAGATCACGTAGAAATGAGGACAAAGGACGCGAGCGGTCGAACAAATGTGGGAACCTCTGGTTTCCTTGATTACAACTTGTGGTTGTGGTCCGTCTTTCAAATAAATTCAATATCCTTTAGCTTCCGTCCACTCAGGAAACACAGACTCATGGTCTGTGTTCAATCCTGATTTGGGATTTTTATGAACACTTTTTCTTAGGGATCATCCAATGTAATAAGCAGGAACAGGAAAGTAATCGAAAAGACAATTTTTGTCAAACCTGACTTTCATTCACCTATTTGTGCCCAACATTTCTCTTTTGTAAAAGACAGTAAGCACTTTCTTCTATTAAGGAAAATGTTATTGTATCTTGTCACAAAGGTCTTTGCTCTTTAACCTTCCCCTGAAATCTATGTGCTTTTTCTTTAGTCGTCTTCTATAATTTTCTTTAGATCATAATAAAATAAGACGGGCACCTAAAATATACAATTTAATGAAGCACAATAAATATATAGGTTTGAGAGAAGGGATAAGGTGTCCTGTCCGGTATCTGTTCTATAAAATTTGTAGACGTAAATAATTTGCAAGGGTATGTGTACATTTCCTTTATAACCGTCACACTAAAACCTTAACATGACTCCCTGTTTGTGTGACTAGTTTTTTCGGAGAAAATCTGTCAACTGCTCCAGTGAAATAGAGAAATTGTAAGAATGCAGTCGCGCCGCCATTATTTTTACCCGACCAACTGGAAATCCGTACGATAACCTTCATGCTTTCCCTTTATGTAGGTGAAAGGAAGAATCCATCACAGACATGACATGTTATCAGTAAAAAATGATTGGGTGATGAATTTCATTCCGGATTATGACATCTCATCTCATCATATGCTCCTACCGCAGTGTTTATCAGTACACACTATTCGGGAGAACTATAGGAAAGGCACAGTCAGTATATGGGAAACGATTCCCTTTCGTGAACACGACCATATGGACGACGCTTATTAATGGGTAAAGGGTCTGTTTCATACAATAACTGTTGAATTGTCATTATAGATGAGATATTCGTATTATTTTATTAACGAGTCCAGTCAAATCTGAGATGGAGTAGCTGGAATTAAACAAGAGAATGTGGATACAAATTAAAATTCCAGGTGAAAGCGATAGAAAGCGGGCGGATTTCTATCGACTTGGGACTTCTATCCTTCCAATGGGATGAATAATCTGAATATTGAGTTTCATCATTTCTCTTGCCAAAAAATATGCAAAATACGTTCGAACTGAAAATATCACACAGAAAGAAATACTTTTCCAACACAACGAGAGTAGAAAACACAGTTCTTCTTCACATTGTAGTGCCAAAACGTAATACCGGATTCTTGGTGAAAATAAAACATGATCGTGTTGTACCAAAACAACCCCAGACGTAACTACGTAACTAGAGCAAACATCACTCTTCTCAAGTTTTTGCTTGAGCTTTGAAAAGAATTTTGATTTATCTCCCCCACGAGTGAGTGATGTGAAATTGAATAGAGACATTTTTCTTTGTCAGTCTGAAAAGTTAAACGGGCGATTTCTTTTTCACGAATGTAAGTTTTTTTTTGTTCTACACTTGAATATGACAACGACCAGAATTGCATGGAATTGACAGGATTGCAGGAAAACGACTCCCCTCGGTTAAACCGCTTTTCAATCATTTCCTTTTCGTTTTTAGGAAAAGGTTTTTAAGAAAAATGCAAGAATCACGTGTTAAATAAATACAACCATATCATACATAATATAAAAACACCATTTAATACTTTTTTTCATTCCTCTTTACTATTCTGTTTAACTTTCTTCTTCTCATTCGTCTTCCTCTTCTGAATCGGCAACTTCAACTTACTCATTGATCCTTGGGAGACACGTATCAGAGAGCCTGCCAAGTGGTCACTCCTTAGCAACTTAACA
This sequence comes from Protaphorura armata, assembly GCA_034700305.1. NCBI lineage: Eukaryota > Metazoa > Arthropoda > Collembola > Poduromorpha > Onychiuridae > Protaphorura > Protaphorura armata. Next base: position 7,506 of record JAQIXO010001106.1, read on the forward strand.
ATTTCCATGGAAACATGGGCCGCCATTTTTGTTTCAAAACGTTTCTTCACATTACTGGGGTGATTGGGATCCGCATGACTGGGTTGTGGGAACCCACCTGTGGGCTGCGCTGGGCCTAAGGTTCCTTTCTTCTTGTCCTTAGAAATCTTCTCATCCAAGCCAAAATTGGATTTATAAACAGTGATTTCAACATCTTGACCATATGCGCGATCCAACGTCAACCGTTGGAGAAAAACAACCCCGTGTCGTTCCTAAGGGAATAAAAATAAACAATAATATATAAAAAAATACAAATGGAAGCGAATTCTTCAAAATGGCCGACACGGTCCGCCTATCTACTTACCGTCAATAGCAGCTCTGCTTCCATTTCTGGTATCTTCGCCTTCACGTTTTTCTCCTGTGGTTCTACTGACTCATTTATAAATACTTGCAATGGGCCAACCAGTAATCTCGCTCTTATCACTACAGTTCTCGGATCAACCGTTACTGTCACATCTGAAGACCGTTTTATTGAACTCAACCCTACGAGTTGTGCATTCGGCTTTGCTTGTCTGCCATAATGAAAAAATTTGTTAGTTTAACTTTAAGGGGAGAGGTTTGATTATGAGTACTCACAGTGGTGCAGGACCCGGAGGCCGAAGGGCTCCTTTGTTGGGTTTATCTCCTACTGATTGCGCAATTGCATCGTGGTCATCATCTTGGGGTTCCTCATCCTCGTCGTCTTCGTCATCATCGTTTTGTGCACCTATGATTTTCTTTGTCTCGGCAGGCACGGTAGGAATTGGCTTCTTACTACCTGCATTCTTTTCCTTTGACGAATATTTGTACTTTTGTACCAAAGCAGGGACATTTTCTTTTCTTTTTTTGTCAGGCGATCCAATTTCAAATTCATCATCTTCCTCGTCAGTGTCCTCATCATTTCTCTACAGAGATAGACAGAGCAGAGATATGATATTCATCAGAACGAGTGTTCCCAAAAGATATAAATGGAAGTATGTTAACATTTGTATCGCAAAAATGGTAGTATTTCAAAGGATGTTTATGAGTTACCTTCTCCGTTCTAGCGCGATCTTCCAAGTCTAAGATCTGGTCGTCCAGTTTTTCTTGTAACAATGTGGGAACAGATTCTGTCACCTCACTGGAGAACGACTGTCCCTGCGTTGTTGCCGTTGTCTCTATTGATTAAATGTTAACACATTAGTAGATTATTTGGGACAGCGTGCATATCTCGCTTTAGTTTGAAATTGTAAAATTTTCTCACCAACTGATGCGTTGACTTCAGCATTATCCGCCTTTAATGAAATTGTCTTCTCCACGACCTGAACTTTTGCTATATCTGATAATTTGGGGATCGCATCCCGAGCCCTTCTCCAGGGACGAGCTCCATTAGCTTGGCCGGCTTGTCTATACAGCGCTGCCCCTTGTCCCTTGAACGGCCTCTTCTGTAAGTTGGCCGGAACACGTACGGGCCCGGGAGGCGTTGGCCGTATGACAATGTCCATGGGGTCAAGGCTTCGTTTTTTGAAGTCATGTTCCAATCTTTTTATCAAATCATCTACGACACGATTGTAGATTTCAATGACGCCGTTTGGTGCCTGGATTGGCAATCTAGCTGGGAGTGGTTGCTCGTCATAAGAATTGTCATATTTACTAGGGAGGTTGTTTTTGTAGTTGGGCCTAGAAGGCTGCTTAGCGTTGGATCCCTTCCTCCATGACGCTGAAATAAGTAACAAAACAATTAAATTGAATTGTATTTTCTTTTCCTGTCACAACTCGCCTTGTAACGTTGTCGCGTCCCAGGGAGCATTAGAATATATTTTTCAAGCAATTCGTTTTATTTAATATACAGGGTGGGGCAAAAGTAATCTTCTGCATGCTAAAACAGTATCGATTATGGAAAATTGAAAAATGTTAAACTTGCAAAGTAGATCGTGTAGTTTCCTTAACAGTTCTATGACCCTGTAGTTTTAGAAGGGCGAGATTTATACTTTTTTAATATTTTTTTTACTTACGATTGCTTTGGTACTGGGCAGATACTATAGTTATACACAGGAAGATTATGATTGACCTCATGGTTACTCTCTTGTTGGTGATTGACTGAACGTATGCACTAGAATGTGGTCTCATCCGCGGTCGTTGTAACGGAACGGGAACTGGTTCTAACCCAACGGTGCAAGTTTTATTATATGCGAGATGACAGAAGATTCACATTCGCACAAACAATCTGACCGAACCAACTTGAATCCAAAAGCTACAGATAAAATAGATAGTACAAGGAAGACGAACAAGATGAACAAAATCAATGCAGTTTACTCCCCTTGGATAATAACGTTTTCTATTCGGTGAAACTTTTTGGGGTCAACTGTTGTGTATTAGTATACACTTAAGATGGACCATTTCTTGCTAACCCCAAACTGCACCTGAACTTTCTGGAATTCAAACGAAAGTAAGATCAGCAAGATGTCCAATTCGTATCGTATCTTTCTGCTCCTCTAACACACGGCAGAGCTTAGATATCTGCATTTCTTCTTATATCGTAATATGACCGACCTTCCAAATGTCACACACTATTGAATTTAAAATCTTTGAGTACACAAAGATTACGTCCTTTCATTTTCCCCCGACCAAAAAGGTTCATTTCCGCATTCACATTCTGGTCTCTGTGTGAGTTACAATAAACGGAGTAATACTGGTTGGTTTCATGCGTGGCGTGGTGTACTGTCATAAGTCGGATATTATGCACTTGAATGATACGCTTAAATCGAAACTCCGAATTGAATGTGCATGGACTGTTATCATTAGCTCATCAAACTCATTAAGAGATTTTACATTACAGAGTTTTATTATAGACACATAAAAACTAATAGTGGTGACTGCGTGGTGGCTAATAACCTGCACCACAGTATCCGCCTGCTATAAACGTGCAAGGTGTACATTTTGTAGGTCTGCCTATGTAATCCATTTCAAGTTAATCAAACTGCTGTTCATAGTTGCGGCGTGCATGACACTTCAAATTTTTGCAAAATGTTTATGGTACCGGTTTTCATTGAAAATATTGAACTTGAGGAGTTAGACTATGATTATGAACCACCTTGTAAAATTGACTCTCAGAAAAAAAGTAAATGTAATGGGAAACATTACATGTAAAATATGTTTTGTCACTCAAGCTATTTTTGCACTTAAGTTTTAGAATTCTGTCGAATGTGAACATAAAGTTAAATTGTATATTTTATGCAAAGGTTTCAGTTCCCCCGCGACGATCCCACGTAGAGAAAGCTATCACCATGTAAAAGTACTTTCTTGATGGAGACACTCTACAAATATTGACTTTTGAATTTGAATTCAACTCTATCATTTAATGATAGAATCTAGCAATGAACTAGGCCTTAAATTTTTTCCGTACTTTTCATGAGCATATTTTTTATGCCTAACTCACTATCTAGTTTTTGTTATTCAAATTGTGTTTTCGCTGAGTAACGCTACGTTTATGGTCGTCACGCGGTTTTTTGCTTTCACTTTACTTTTACCTCTGTATTAAAATGATTTCGAAGAGAAAGTGAAATTTTAATTTATAGTTGTCGCGGGAAAAAAAATTTGTTTTCTCTATTTTCACTTTCACTTTACCTCAAAAGTTGACCCGCGTTCAACTTTCAAAAAGCAAAGAAAAAGCAAAGCAAAATATTTTACTTCCGACCATAAATACCCCTCATGAAAAGGTAAAAAGCAAAAAGTAAAATGAAAGCAAAAAGTAAAATGAAAGCAAAATGAAAGCAAAGCAAAATTTTGCTTTTCGACTATAAATGGACCGAAAGTATTTTGCTTCAAGAATTTTGCTGAAAAGTGAAAATTTTGGAGGTAAAGTGACGACCATAAACATAGCGTAAGGCGAGAGTAATTACTTTCACCTTTCTTGGTTTGGAACCTTTGACGATGTCAGAAGTAAGATAGTTCACATAGTTCTATAAAATTGTATGTATAGCCTGGTGCCCTGAATCTGAATTTAATTAATCAAAATTACTACATGCCAACATTCCCTGAATATTATTATTTGCTAATAATGACTTGATTCTCCACTTTTAAAGCACTTTGGATTAAAAAAAATTCAAACTTCCCCACAACCTCATAGCACCACCCAAATATCAAGTATTCTTTTTTTTATTTTAAGTTGTGTGTTTATCTTGGAATTGTTTACATTAATCAATTAACTTCGTGACGGCAATCAATCATCAATCATATCAGAGCAATAAATCAAATTTTGGTTTGAAAAAATGGCATCCAATCATTCCATAGAAAATTCCAGCAAATCCAATCATTTCTCCAGACCAATTTTGTTAATGTTTTCTGACGGCAATGGCGACTTCTTTGCCGTCGCAACTCTTTTCCACCGTGATTACGAGGTTGACGCCGTTGTCGAACTCGGCTCGGATCTGGAAAGAGTTGGACAGTTTGTTAGAAAAGTTTTGGACAATTTTTCGAGGTTTTTCTGGAGAAAGTTTATTGTCAGTTGATCATGGTTTTGAAAAATTCTCGTTTCCATGGATTATGAAAGGGGATTTTTTGGAAGGCTTGTTTCCATCCATGAAAAATAATTTTTATCAATGAACACTTTGAAATATCATTTCCGTGCAAATTATAAAAATAATTTTTTTATAACTTTATTAATTATAACGATTTCGGAAGTTTTGATAGCTTCTTTTTAAAGTTTTTCATGTAATTTTTTCTCGTGGAAAATTGGGGAAAATTCTGTTTCCATGGATATTTTGAAAGTTTTATGTATATTTCTGTTTCCATGGAAACTAACGTGAAATTTTATTTTAGGAATTTTTTTGATTTTCAATGGAAACAGTGGGGAAAAATTCCAAAAATTTCAAATTCTCCTTTTCCTATTATTAGGAAAAATTACAATTTCTTTGGTATATAGTATATATTGTGTTTCTTGGAACCTTCGAAGAAACAAGAATGATTTTTCTTTACCATCCCCCTCCCTTTGAAAATTACGATTTAAATTGGGAGTTCAACTTTGAAGTGTTTTTCTGTTACCACTTGTGAATTACTCAAATAAAATAACTCTCTCCATGCAAAATAATTACCTGGTAGCCCAGTTCCCCATCCGGAAGCTTCACGTCCTCGCGTATTACGCCGGTCGAATCTAACATGAGCTCGAGGTAGCTGTGGGGAATTTTAAAAAATTGAACATAACGAGAAAATTGATTTTTTTTTAAAAATTGAACATAACGAGAAAATTGATTTTTTTTAAAAAAAATTGAACATAACGAGAAAATTGATTTTTTTAAAAAAAATTGAACATGACGAGAAAATTGATTTTTTTAAAAAATAAAAGGGAAACTAAAGAACTAACTAACCTATCATCTGAAAGGCCCACCATCAAGTAAAGTCTTGCGTAGTCGACGGACATTCGTCCTCGCTACGAATATTCCCAGCTGCAACAAAGCTGACTAGTACCATCACGATCATTGTAACACGGAGCATTTTTTTAGGGTGTTGGAATTATTCTCAGAACTTCTTTTCAGTAAAATTTTTAAAAGTGTCCACAATTTAAAACTGGATTTTAAAACTTTAAAACTGGAAAATAGAGAAGACTTAAAAAACTAAAATCCCAAATTCTCACTGTTGTTTCACCAAAGTCGCTCAAGTTAATGGAGACGGCAGTTCATTGTTCCTGGCGCTTTTATACTCGCGGGCGAGATGAAGGAATGCGAAGGGAGCCCTTGAACTTGTGCCCTTGTGTTTGAGGGAGTCTTGAACCTTTAACTTCTTGGAGGAAAGAAGCATGTCCTATATAGGACATATATATAGGACATGCTTCTTTCCTCCAAGTTTAACTTTGAGTTCGGTTCAAAAATAATTAAGTCGTTTAAGTGGGTCAAGTTCCCGGTCAACGTACGTACGTCCGTCCACCGGCAGGTAATATTTTCAGGGTAATTTTATAAACTTCATGGCTTGGGTTGTGGGTAAACTGGTTGGATCTAGTTTTTGTATTTAAGATTTGAGAGGAAATGAGGAAAATGAATGGAATTATCCATTCCAGGTAAGAAAAGGTAAGACAGGTCAGGTGGGCAACACGCACGAGATGGATTGACTGGAGAAGTTCAAATGCTGATTGCATTTTCTTGCAATTAGCAACCCGACCAGCACTGCTCCGCATAAGGCTGGAGAATTTTGCCTTTACATATTTTATGAGTTTGATAGTACAGATTCAGTGGTCTTGTATAAATGGAAATTGGTAAAATTCCTATTTATACTTTGATTGATGGCTACTTGTTATCAAATACGGTCCGTTCGTTTACAATAACAGTTAACCCTGAAAACTTGACCTAATGTCCAACCA
>JAQIXO010001107.1:0-13849 GCA_034700305.1 Protaphorura armata
GGTACAAAATGAACCATCACATGGATCATTGATTAAGGGTACGTAACACACAAATACATACATAAATCATTATGGTATTTTAATTAGCATTGTTCAATAAAGAGAGAGATTAAATAAATTATCATAATTTTGGTACAGGTGAATGGAATAGCATGGGTTGGACTCCGCAACAACAGCGAGATTTTATCAAAAATAATATGGGGCCGACTCTTCGGAATTCAAAATTCAATAGTACAAAATTAATCATGATGGACGATCAGAGATTCTCCGTTGTTCTTTGGAGCCAAATTGTACGTGCACAATTTATTGTTCACAAATGATCTTTCAGATCAAAATTAAAATAAAAATTTTATTATTCAGATATTGGGTGATCCTGAATCAGCTCAATACGTGGATGGAATAGGACTTCATTGGTATGCAAATCCCTACATTCCACCATTTCCACTTAATGTTGCTCACAAGTAAGTAATCCGAGGGACAACTTGGTCGTATCGTCGAACCATTGCGGATCAGTGATTAATATTATTTTTTATCAGTCTATTTCCAGATTATTTCATGATAAACACAGAAGCTTGCACTGGATACCTGCATTTCATTCCAGGTACGAAATTAAATTGTTCAGCATTTTTATTGACGAATTCTTCAGTATTCGTGCTCCGATTTTGATATTTTTTTTCTTCCAGGAGTCGATCCTGTAATCATGGGATCTTGGGAACGAGCCGAATTATATGCACACAACATCATTGAAGATCTAAATCATTGGCTGACGGGATGGGTAGAATGGAATTTAATTTTAGCCATGGATGGCGGTCCAAATTGGGCTGGGAATCAAGTTGATGCTCCGATTATCGTGGACAAGTAAGTAAACCGTCAATTAAAAATTAACAACGCAGCTGAACATGTAATTCCGTTTGAACACGTAGAGATGCAGCCGAAGCTTATAAACAACCAATGTTCTACGCTCTTGGACATTTTACAAAGTTCCTCTCTGAGAATTCTGTACGAGTGGGTCATACTGGAAAAGAATTAAGAACTCTTGAAGTATTGTCTGTTTTGAGACCTGACAACAAAATTGTACTGGTAATCTATAACAAGTACGTAAAAAATAAATAATTTTGGACTTTAAAATTCGAGCCAAAATCAACCACTAATATTAATTTATTTTTATCAGGGGTGATGTTGCTGTTCCACTCAAAATTCGAGATTCTGTCGGAGAAGGAGCAATCAATGTGAATATTGGTGGACGCTCTATTAACACCATTGTTTATTCCTCGCCTACTGAGATATCAACTGCGACACCTATTGACAACACCACTCCCCGGACCAATCCAGGGACAACACCTGCTTCGACGGATAATGCTGGATCAGGCAAATCTCAAATCGGATTTGGAATAATTTCAGTACTGGCAATAATTTGTATGTTTAGATCCTAAACATGTTGAAATTTGTCAAACTGTAATTAAATTTTGTGATTGTCATGTCAATAAAGTTATAACAAGCTACTAATTTCATGCATTATGCATTATTGTGTCCATCTTATTTACCATACATAAAAATAAATCAATTTCCGCGTTCGTGTCACTAACCTGAATAACACGCTATGCCAGTAGAACAATTGACACGATTCTATTCCTCATAAATTGGAGGGAGCCAGAGAAAAGTGGTGGTGCCGTTTTCTCAGCCGCTCCATTTATTTCTTTGTTTTCCTGCGTCCAGGTGAAAAGCAGAGAGAAGGTAATTTACCAAAAATAAATTAAATACGTAATCTTAATTCCAGTCTGTATTCAAAATAAAAAATATATATTCGATAATAATTAGAGGATTTTATTTTTATTTTTAGAGGCAATATTTTTCGAACAGCGTCATCCTCTAACGACACCCGGACGATGAGGACAGTTCCAGCCACTACTCCAATTTTCATCGTAATTATGTCAATCGGATTTTCCGAAGTATTGGACACTCACTCAACGTATCCGGCCATGTTTTTGGTACTGATTGGATATGGACACTCGCACACGCCCACACCAATGTTACTGAAAGATTATAATAAAAAATATCATCATCCACTGGAATTTGAAGAGACCAAAAATTACTGATAGTTTATTTTAATAGTCAAGAATTTATATATGTATGTATGTATTTTTATTGAGAGTAGACAATTCTCTTCGCATCCATTACAAATTTCTGACACATGAATGGAAAAGTATAATTACATTGACCATCATTATTCATTTTACCAAACCGAAGTGGATCATTCAAATGTTGATCTTCTGTGGTCAAGTACATACATGGTGGATCTCCTGTAGGTTTTCCTGGATACCAGTCTGTAAAATCAAATGGGGTGAGGTCAACCCACATCCAAAACATTCCTCTTTTGAATCCACCAATCCATGTCCCCAATAAACTTTTCTCTGCAAGGGATTCCCTCAAAATGTAAGTGTTTAAGAAATCCAATTCTTCTTTAGAATGGATACTCGCCAAATGTGAATTGTGTTGTTTGCAAACGTTTTCAGCTTCTGTCGATGTTAGTTTTATACTTCGGAATAGTTTGAAACATTTTTCTGCTCTAAACCTCACCCAGTCGGTTGGGCAATGTATTGTGGAGTAACCTATTGCAGAAACTTCTACGAGTTATCCTTAATAATTTTTAGCAATATATCAGTAGAAAAATATTACCAAACGCTTGCATCGGAGTCGTCGTTATACGAGGAGGAGGGCATGTCGGATGAATCACAACTGTTCCCAAGATACCACCAAATATTTGAAGAACAAACAACACAGCATAACAAAATTTTAACATGGTCTTATTTCTATATTTACCACTGCTTTGGTATAATTTAGCTGTATTTTTCTTGAACTACTTATTTTGGACACCTAAAGAAAATTATTTTGCTCTGAAGTTTTGTCTGTCCACTCCAACTCATCAACTGTGTAGTACAGATAGTACAGAATAAGACGTAGTAGTCGTAAATGACCTTCAATATTTTACATTAAATATAATCCCTACAATTAAATAAGTATGAATTAATCCTCTTATGCCTCAATCCAAAATAAATGGTCAAGTGTGTTCGGAAAAAAATACAAGAAAGACGGGTATAAGTTGGAATTGCGACTAACTTGCATTATAAAAATTCTAAGTCTGTAGTTTTAAATAATAATGACAAATTAATCTTCTTAATCGACACTCATTCACGTGTACAACAAATAATGCTAATGTCGAACATTTTCTTGTATCTCTGAATCACATAATTCAAGGTCCGTAATATTTTATGCATTGATGCATTTTATAGTTTTTCTCCCCACGCACATGGATTAACAGATTGCGTACTGTAATGAAACACTAAAAATCAGTTGTTAAAACCATTATTTATTGTACAAAACTTTTTTTGACCAATAAGAATAGAATTACTTGAATACTACAAAATATAAACACAGTTAATTTTTTTGATAATTAATTATTAATATTATGCCAAATGATGAACTGTTGGAAGTGTTGTTATGTTGTCGCGTAATCAATCATTAGAAAGTCCCACTCAAAAATGCCGTAGAGTACTTCCCTGCAGCGTCTTCTTTTACCAGATCTAATGAGAATTTTGCAAATTCCTCAGAACTTGCGTATTTACAATAGGAAGCGCACCGTTTCTATTTAGAAACGAAACGAAACAAAACGTCTTGTTTCCGTTTCCGTTTCTCTTTTTTGGAAACGCTAACTTAACGTTTCGTTTCTAAATAGAAACGGAAACGCTCCCATAAGGCTAATGTAAATAAAGCGTTTCGTTTCGTTTCCGTTTCCAAATTTTTGTTACCGTTCCGTTTCCGTTTCCTATACGAAGTTACCGTTTCGTTTCCGTTTCTACCGAGAAACGAAACGAAACGAAACGGTGCGCGTCCTAATTTACAATAGTCCTGTACAAAAATTGAAGAATGATATTATTTCGGGGACGGCGTTATTGTTAGATACTACACATGAAATATTGCAGTATGCAAATTGCAAATGCAGAGATGTATTTTGGACTTACATTAGTTCTGGTATATCCAGTACAAACGCATGCCTTTGTATCCCAGTGACACTTCCCACGCGTTGCAGCATGATTGCACTTACAGTCCACATCACACAGTAGTTCATATTTTTCCTTTTTGGGATCGGTCATTGCATTGAATTGATTGTAGGTAATAAACACCTTATAATTACAACGAAATATATTAAATTTCAATACGAACAAAAAAAAAACTCAGAATTTAATTTTTTTTTTTGAAAAAATAATTTACTTTTATTAAATGATCCACAGTGGCAATTGTAGTCCCCATGGGTTGCATCACCACAATTACCAAACTCTGCACCATGTTGATGTTGACAGTCGTGATGACATGGGTAAAATATTCTTGTCCCGGGTGACCAGTTATACTCAAATGGCGAGTTCGAGTATAATACTCTTTCAAAATTCGAGAGTAAAATGGAAATTGTGCCATGAAAGACACGAATTCAATCCTGAGTTTCAGTATTCTATGTAGAAAGAAGATGAATTAGAGTAGTTTGATTCGCCGTACCTAAAGAACTATCCTTAATACTGTAACATCAAACACAATGTATAATACAAAGTAGGGGTGCACCGGTTATCCGGTATTATCCGGTTGGCCGGATAATGAAAACCGTGCAAGTGGGGTGTCTATGAATAGTTAAAATCGAGCACAACACGTCTGTCATAGTTGTTTCGATGTTCGCCTACATTGGTGGATCATTCCCCAGGTTAAAGAGTAACTGAGACCTCGATTTGACCTATGACCTCGAGGTTTAACTGTAGAGAAAAATGGCAAAGGAAAAAGTAGCTTGTCTCGACGAGCTCAACAACTTCTGTAGAGATATTTCTTGGGGTTAAGAGGGGACCAAAGGTCCTGGACCTTCGGTGACCTGTGAAGTTTGAATCTATGATCGATTGCAGAGATGGCGCCAAAGGTCGAGACATTGATGCCCTCCTAACAGAGAGAATGACCTTTACAAAAGTTGTTGCGCTCGTCGAGACAAGCAACTTTTTCCTTTCCCATATTTCTCTACAATCAAACCTCGAGGTCACAGGTACTCTTTAACCTGGGGAATGATCCACCAATGTAGGCGAACATCGAAACAACTATGACAGACGTGTTGTGCTCGATTTTAACTATTCATAGACACCCCACTTGCACGGTTTTCATTATCCGGTCGGATAATCCGGTTTTCAAAATCGGACTAATGAGCCCGTGAGTGGTGTGTGTTTTCATATGCAGATTTTTAGAATTTACAGTAAGTACTCAAATCGGATAGAAAAAAACCGGTCACCCTGGGCCGGGCATACGAAGTCAGGGAAGGATGCAGTCGTGTCTATGAGTGAAGAGAAATATTCCAACCATTATTGCATTTTGTATTGTTGAAATTCGCAAGAAAATTTAGTAACTAGTAACTACTCTTTGACTTTTTAATTACCTCCGATAAATACGAGCATTGTAATTGTAATTGAAAAAGGATAACAATGACAGACGACATGGTTGCGATAAATTGGAACAATTAAATGTTGAATCTGTTCTGGAGCGGATGGTTGAGAAATATAGTGTATGATCATCGTGTCTAAGATTTCTAGGGCTGTTGAAAGAAATTATGGTTATTGGAATGTGTTTTAGCATTGAAGATTGTCTCGATTATTTATACAGACGTGATACCTAAATCGATACCGCACCTGGTGTACAATACTCACGTATAATTCTAACCTTGTACTTGAGTATTGAAATTGAACATGTATGCAATGCCATTTTAACTACTCATAATGTCCAATGGTGTATGTGCAGTCTGCAGATTTTTATTATAAGTAAACATGAAGTTCGCATAATTCCTGACATTAGTGCAACTCTGTCCTTCAATTCTAAAATGTTCCGAGATATATAAGAGAATACATAAAGACTTTATTATTACTAATTATAGTGAGTATGATTAATAGTTTCGTCGGCCGTTTTGATTTATCTCTTCTAAATATCAGTGTACAATACAAATAGAACTCTACTCAATAGCACCCATCAACTACAGAGCGCTTGCATATATAATTGAACGAATAGGGGCACTGAGTGTCGTCTAATTTCCAATTTGCGGTAGACCAAAGGCAAGTGCAGTGTTGAATTCCCGCGTTGTTGTCAGGCTGATTGGGTGCCCAGAGATTTGAAGTTCTCGGAATGGCTTGCCCATTAGTCATCCAAACCCAATTGCCTTCTTTGTAAATATCCGAACCAGACACCCAGTAGCTGTCGAACGGGGTAAAGTTTCCTGGCGAGCCTAAGGGTTGTATCAAAGAAATAAGATTGAGAATTATCAGGAAATGCATAAAAAACGAAATATATCAATAAGAATTATATCAATGAAGCTGAGAAATTACGTAGCTCGTTTTTCTTGAATAATGTCAATTATGGATTTTAAATGCTGATAGATAATTACCTATTTCAGTCACGACTCTCCGCAAATATTCCATTTCTGCTGGAGAGTCAACTGAAGCCAGTGATGCGTTGAGAAGCTTACAGGATTGAAATGCATCGTACCACGGTAGCTGCGAGTCAAAAATAATCTTTATATTAATACTTTCGACAATGTAAACATCTTATGATTATTTGTGCTCAAGTTTTTGATTTACTAATGATAGTTAATAACTCAGATTATATACCAGCACCACTCTAATAAACTCATTGAATTGAATTTCAACGAATGGAATGACGTACGTGGTTTTCTAGTAATTATTACCTTTTGAGTGGTAACAAATGTATAGTACCAACGATTATTCACACTTGTCTTGTGGACCTGGTCTAAAATTTCAGAATTAGATTGAACCCTACAAATAGTTAGAAAAAAGAAGGCAAAAATGATTAATTTTAACATTATGACGAATTTTTAGTTATGAATACCTATTCGGGTTTAAAGTTTAGTTTTAGTCCTGGTTCCTTGCTGTTGCTCTAATAGCTACACATCCTAAATAAATTTCACTATTTATACTGTTTTCTACACAAGTCGAATGTACTTTGAAATCAACCGATATTTACGGGTGTCAACAGGAACCATTTATTTATTGAAACCTTTAGTGATAGTACCTACTGATTGAGATTTTTATTTCCTACTTTGTCTGCGAATTGTGCAATCTCATACCGATTTTTGTGCAGCAGCCTCCCTGGTCGACACCGTTAGTGCTATTAGTGCACCTTTCGTATATTAACGATATAGTGCATAGTGTATATGTTAAGTCCGGGTTGCTTCATTTTGATTCTACAATTAGTTACGTAATATCTGTAAACAAATGTGTTTACTTGTCGTTGTCGTTCTAGGAAGTGTCAGATCATTTTTCAACTCAAAGTATCTCAGCAAGTCAAGGTCGTCATTGCATGCATAATAGTGCTTAGGTTACAGGAAGTCTAATAATGAATACAGGTGTCAAATTATATGATTTCAAGTGCAGACAAGTGGTTGAATGCTAAACTTTTTATACGTTTTGGACGGTATATTTCCTAAATAAGAAATGTACCATTGAAATGGTAAAACGAAGCTCAGGAAAATAGTTTCTGAACCTGTGGATTTCCAACATTGTAAAAATATACAAGGAATTCTAATAATAATGCAACAATTGAGAGTACTTCCACTACCACCGTCGCACCAGATAACCACAAACTTTTTTTACGACGGATTTGAATAGTTCATCAGACAAAGTATAAGTATAAATGTAAATAATACGTAATTGTATGTGTGTGGAAAATATTGCCAGAGACTTTGATTGATTTTTTTCCATAAGTACATAAACGGCGTAGTCGACTGGGGAAATTAAATCAAACACTAAAAATTAATTGATAAAACCATAATAATTTATTGCTCAAATGAATTTTGAAAAATAATAAAAAAATTACACTACAAAATATAAATATATTTCAATTATTTTGAAAACTAATTAGTAAACACTACACCACTATTCCAAATATTGGCCTATCGCACTACTGTCTCCGCCGCATTGTCAATCATTAGAAAGCCCCAGTCAAAAATGCCGTTGAGTACTTCCCTGCTGCGTCTTCTTTAACCAGATCTAATGAGAATTTTGCAAATTCCTCAGAACTTGCGTATTTACAATAGTCCTGTACAAAAATTAAAGAATGATATTATTTCGGGCCAGCGCTATTGTTAGATACAATACATGCAATATTGTAGTGTGCAAATTGTAAATACAGTATGCATTTTGGACTTACATTAGTTCTCGTATATCCAGTACAAACACATGCCTTTGTATCCCAGTGACACTTTCCACGCGTGGCAGCGTGATTGCACTTACAGTCCACATCACAGAGTAGTTCATATTTTTCCTTTTGGGTTTGGTCATTGCATTGAATCGATTGTTCGTAATAAACACCTTATAATTACAAAAAATTTTTTTTAGTAAATTCCAACCCGAACAAAATCTTAGTTTTTTTTTGAAAAAATAATTTACTTTTATTAAACGGTCCACAGTAGCAATTGTAGTCCCCTTGAGTTGCATCACCACAATTACCAAATTCTGCCCCATGTTGATGTTGACAATCGTGATGACACGGATAAAATACTCTTGTGCTTCCAGGAGCTGGGCATACGAAGCCAGGGAAAGATGCAGTCGTGCCTATGAGTGAAGAAAAATATTCCAACCATTATTGCATTTTGTATTGTTGAAATTCACAAAAAAAAATTAGTTGACTTCTTTGACGTTTAATTAATTACCTCCGATAAATACGAGCATTGTAATTGTAACTGAAAAGATGATGACAATGATAGACGACATGGTTGTGACAAATTGGAACAATTAAATGCTTGAATCTGTTGTTCTGGAGTGGATGGCTGAGAAATAGAGACTGTGTATGATCATCGTATAATTCAATTAATTATGTATCTTAATTTATTATCACCACATCCGGTGCATGTATCAGTTAAGAATTACATAACCACATTCTCATTAATTACTTAATTAGCCGGCGGATTTTCTAATTGGATAATGTGTACAAGTTAAGACTCTTCTATCTGTATTATATTACTGTACATGGTGAATCAAAACATTGTGTGTGTCTATGCACTACGTACGTACAACATCAGGTGATAGTGGCATTTGCATGACAAAGGGTTTGCACCCTGTAGAATTTCTGCGGTCTCTGTTATATCAATTGAATTGGAATGGACAAACTTATTACGGATTAGTTCTCACTTCTCGACGATGATGTGGTTAGAGTGAGTGCTTTGTACATTAGCAAGTTGTCATGTAGTTTAATTGAACTTCGGATTGATTTGATTCAAATTGATTTTAATCCAATGATATAGGTATGTACGTACGTATTAGTATAAACATATCTGGTTCATTCGTGGATGAATTTGCTCTGTAATAATTTAATAATAAATATGTCCCTCGACAATGAAATAAATACACACACCAATTCAGAAATGAAAACCGTTGACAATGTTCTGCTACAGTGACTGATAAAAAAAATTAATGCATGTACTATTCTGCAAGTCAAAATTACTCAAAATGCAAGGAAAGTTTATTTCACTGCACGAAGATACATACATATACGTATGATTTATGGGATTCGCGTTTAATTTTTGCATAGCAAATATTTTTGCACACAAAGACTTTGATTTTGCATGCACATTTGCACTGCTCGCCCGGTACAGTCGACTGAGTCTGCATTACAGATTACATTAACATTACGATGTAAACATTATTTTAAAGGAGGACAGGATTAGTTGTAATAATCATAACACCACAATAAATTGTATATCCTACTAATTTGTTCCCCTGGTACACTCTGGCTATTTCTGAGATTTTTAGCTACCCTGGTAAAATAAACGTGGACAAAATTCTGTACATTAGTATCTTATCGTAATTCCTCAATAAATTGTTACTGTGATTTTTCTGTCGAAATTTATGACCGTATGACAAATTATTCACTGAACTGCTACTGGACGTACAACCGTACATGTAACAAAAACTGTATAATTTTGCATGAAGTATTCACAAACTGAATAGGATGAACATTTAATGAGTTGACTTTCACAGTAGTCAGGATGGCCGAGCGGTCTAAGGCGCCAGACTCAAGCGAAAGCTTCCATTGTATGTACTTCCAATGCAATGGTATCTGGGTATTCTGGTTCTCGTAAGAGAGCGTGGGTTCGAATCACACTTCTGACACAACTTTTTGTTCATCTTTTTCCAGGATTTTCCACAGAGGAACAGATGTACATCTAATTGTATGTTTATTTGATTTCTAACAAATTGTACATTTTTTTAGCCAACATTTTACAGTATAAAAGTTTAAAGTTCCTTAAGTGTTTCAATTAATGAACTAATTAAAATATTTCTAGTAGTAAATTCTGGCAATTAATTTTTATTTTGGAAAGGTTGCAATAATTTGTTATGTATGTACTATGGACACATATGCGCTGTCGGGTGACCATTTCATTGCAGTACAGGGTGGTTCATAAAATTTTACACCCTACATTTTCATAAGACTTGAAGTAAGACTATTGCATGAGGATTTGTAGATTCAAATTTAGGAACGTCCAAGTAAAATTAAACAATGATAATTTTGTACTGTTCTCAATATGAATTATTACATAATCCGTGTGTGAGATTACGCAAAAAATATTTAATTTATAAATAAAGCTTACTGGGTGATAAGGCGTTTTATTTCTCTATTCTATTCAATACAGAGTGCATACTTGCTGACACTTTGTTATCGCGCATAAGTTGAGATAACAAAAATCACAAGCTGTCTGTCAATAGACAGCACGAGTGTATTATTTTTTTTTACATCAGTCAATCTCAAGTGTTGTTGATCAAAAAATACTCTCAAGCAAACAAGTAGTGGTCAATTTTTTTTGTAATGGAACTCCGTCGATTATAACTCTTTATTTAATTTAATTATTTCGAAATTGCAAAAATAATATTTCAAAAAAAAATAATTTAAAAAATAAAATGAGTTACGGCGCAATCAAAACTAATGAAAACCTGGAAGGTCAAATTCGGCGTCCACGGGAGCCAAACAGTAAAACCACACTTAAAGTTCTAGCAATCGTTTTAACAGTGACATTAGTGGGATGTATTGCCGCTGCATTTATTGCTGCTCCTTCACGTCCTTCTAAAGGTCAATTGTTAGCAGCGCAAAGTACGACAGCCCCAAGATCCCGTCGATTCAGGGGAAATCAAGCGACGGTTACAATCACACAAGGTAAATTAAAAGGAGTTGTCCTTCAATCCCGAGCCGGTCGAGACTATTACGGATTTTATAATGTACCGTACGGGAGACCACCTATTGGGAATCTTCGATTTATGGTAAGACACAATTTAGTTACACTTTTTACAGGGTGGCCAATAATTGAAAATTTTGGAACATCCTGTATGACCGTTCCGGTTAAAAAATAATTAAAGGATTTTTTATGATTTTTTGCAGCCGCCTGAACCTGCCGAGGGTTGGAGTCGAACCCGAGACGCGACCCTGAAAGGAAATAAATGTATTCAACAAGCAAAAACAAATCAGAGCATTACTGAGGGTGACGAAGATTGTCTTCATGTCAATATTTATACACCAAAGGTACGTAGGTTTCTTCAGTGCCGTGTAAATATGATTAACTAGGTGTGTCAAAAATGTAAGACACTCAATTTACTTTGTAGATTCCGGGATCCCGATCGAACACAAAACCTAGTTTGCCGGTCCTTGTATATTTTTTTGGTGGTGGATTTATGCATGGAACTGCGAATGATTTTGATGCTTCTTATTTTATGGACGAAGAAGTCATCATCGTCATCGTGGAGGCACGCGTTGGAGCATTAGGTAAATATTTCCACTTTATATTAGACAAACAAAGTACAGGGTGGATCATAAATGAATTCTCTCTCCCAGGATTTCTAAACACTGGAGATTTGGTGGCAACCGGGAACCAAGGACTGAAGGATCAGAATTTAGCCTTAAAATGGGTGCAATCAAATATTGATGGTTTCGGAGGCGATGCTTCACGTGTCGTTGCATTTGGGACAAGTTCCGGATCCATGTGTGCACATGCTCACTTGCTCTCACCAATGAGTGAAGGTCTGTTTTCTGGAGTGATGTCCATTAGTGGTGTGTTGATTTCACCGGGGGTCTTCTCCACAAATCCCAGGAAAGCTGCTGAGACTCTCGGAGAGAATTTAGGATGTCCTGACGTCAAGAATTCAACTTCACTCCTGGAATGTCTCCAGAATGCTACACCCAATGATATCGCACAAAACCAACCCACTTTTGCTCCATCCGTTGAGGCATTACCAGAGAACGGAGATTTGTCTAATGTATTTCTCCAAGACACTCCGATCAATTTATTACGGAGTGGCCGTGTCAATAAAGTTCCATGGATTACAGGGGTCAATTCTGCTGAGGCTATTCGCCAGTCATACAGTAAGTCAAGTTTTTTTTGGGACACCCTGTAAATTCGAAATTGTGATTACAATGATAATTTATCAATTAATTATTCTTAATTAATTTCAGCATTACTCCTTGACCCAGAAGCTGTGAAAAATATTAATGAAGAATGGGACGCCACAGCCCGAAATACATTAGGGCTTGGAGATGACACAATTTCTCATGCAGTCCATGACTTCTATTTTGGGAATAAATCCGTTGGAGTGGACACACGTTATAATTTGACAAATATGTTGTCAGATAAGAGCTACATTCATCCGGCTAAAACGTCGGCCGCTTTTCAAGCCCAACAGTCCCCTGTGTACACCTACTATTTGACAAAAGAAGCCAATGTCAGTTGGGCGGCAGATGTCACCAAGTATTTTGACCCTCCTTATGGTAAGTAATGCAAATACAGTACCCGGAGAATTAACGTTAATATTTTTTAATTAATTATGATTACTATTAATTATTTTGTATACTAGGAGTTTCCCACGCGGATGAAGTCCAATATTTTTTCTCGCGCCCTGGATATCCATATATCCCATTGGGTGATCCGCATGCCAATTTTTCCGCCATGATTGTCAAACTATGGGTGTCTTTCGCGGCAACAGGGTAATACTTTCAGAGTCAGATTTTATGTACGTATTATTGGGTTAAATCGTTTATTAATTAAATAATTTTATTGTATTTTAATTAGTGCCCCTGTGAGCCCAACAGTTGAGTGGGAAGCCATTAATAAGCATTGGACTGGGCTCAGGTGGTTCAACTTGGACGATGAACCCAAATTCGTGGAACCCATCACAGAAAGAATGGAACTGTGGAATTCATTTCCACTCGATGTTCTTTACAATCAGAATCAAACAGTCGGATAGGGAATCAGTTTTTTGTGCGGAGTATTATGATTTTTTCGTAATTCATCCTAAATTGTATTGAAAAATAACAAAAGGATAATTTTACTTGGAATAACAGTTGATTGAATAAAAGCAAATGTGCATGCATTGAATGAACGAAAACTTAGCTCTGTATGCGTGTCTTGATTTCTTTCAGCTCAAATGCCATTAAATTATCAAAATATTTTTATACTCCTCTGTTAGAGTTCATGGACATTGCTGGATCGTTTCTCCGAATTATAAATATTCAACTTAATTTAGTACGTCTGTAAATGAAAATAGCACGAAATCATGCACAACAATGTACACATTGTGATCTTGACAATAACATGCCGTGTGAATGCTAATTATCTTGTTGACCTTCAGTTCATGCGTTGCGTTGTCCCAAGTATAATACACAAACTTATAGCTCGTCAGTACTTGTATGTATGTATACGGTAAGTGTCAATTAAGAACTGACGTATTTCTTTCTGGTCACTGGACTATGGATTTCATCTATACAAATTATAAGGTCATCG
>JAQIXO010001108.1:0-13844 GCA_034700305.1 Protaphorura armata
ATATTGTGTGAGAATAAAAATCCAAATCCAGAGGTATTCACTTACATAGGAAGCATTTGTCCTGCAGCCGTCCATTCGCATTCTACAATCATGGGAAAATCCAATTCATCTATTTGTGTGTGTTCGTGCTTAGTTAATTCTGACTATGTGGAGAGTAATGATATCATTTAATTCATCAAGTCGTATCATAAATTTTAAATTCATTTATGCATGCTGTATCTCAGAAAATAAATATTTGTCATGAAATTACCGTTCTACCAAAGATTTCTTGGCATGGCACAACCAGTTGTGTGATTTTCTGGTTAAGTAAAAAGATTTCTTCTAAAAATCGAATGCACTGCAACCATTGCTGCAAAGATTACTTTTTCTGGAATGCAAAACTAACATCATTACATTAACTAACTTCCAAGGATTTAGTTGAGCTGATTGCTCAAACTTTTCACACCGTAGATCGGAATAGATGTCCATCATTGAATTGGAGCATAATTTTGAATCTCACCAGGAAAACAAACAATTTTAAGGATATTTTGGACAAGTACATCAACAGGTACTGCATACTGTGGGAATGGTATTTTTCCGGGCTTGCAGGAGATCTACAGATAGTCTTTATTTTAACCCTTACGAAACATGCATTGAGAATTTAATATCATACGATACGACGTTGATCAGGATCACAATTTTCGCGACACCAAACTCTGCCGTAATTTTCCACCATTGTTTGAATTTAAAACAACACGGACACTACTACCTGGTTTTTTAGAATACCGACGAGTTCTCTTCTTTAATTCTCAAATTCCTCAATTGTTCTTCAAATACATAAGTACATAAATAAATTACGCATGCAACATTTACAAGTTTGCAACATTTTAAGTATAGCCGGCAAGTCAATCCAGGATGTTTTTTGTCACTTTTTTTAGTATCAGTGCAACCCTTAACCTTCAATACAAAGAAGGCGTGACTTTACCATAACCTATCCTAATTAAAAAAAACACGATTGTTGCAAATAAAAGAAATACTAGTGTAAACAAAGTATAAGTGTTTAATTTATTAGTCGCACTCATTGCATTGAAGGCAGCCAGCCCAAGCCCAGCCACACTTATAAACTTAAAGCTCATATTATGCAGAAATTCAAGTTTTTCACTTCTGGTAAACAAATGCAAAAAAAAACAATGCAAAATGCAAATACAATTTT
The DNA here is from genome assembly GCA_034700305.1 of Protaphorura armata. Taxonomy (NCBI): domain Eukaryota; kingdom Metazoa; phylum Arthropoda; class Collembola; order Poduromorpha; family Onychiuridae; genus Protaphorura; species Protaphorura armata. The sequence goes on from JAQIXO010001108.1 coordinate 1,193, forward strand.
TTTAAAATTTGGGTTTGCCCAATGTTTACAGCAGCGACCCGACGCCGTGCCGTGGTTATACACGCTATTCGTGCTGTTTTCTTATTAATTCAAGCCGAAATAACAAGTCTTCGAGTCGAATTCACCTTGACAAGATTGACACGGCATAGAACTACAACTTACAGCTCTCCTCCATACTATTTCACAAATCACATTTGACTTCGTGTAAAAACAACTTTTAATTTTTCTCACGATCACAATAATGCCTACTCATTTAACACGACTAGGTAGTAAAAGTGTTGGGGAGCCATTTTACAGGGTGAATCAAAAGTAGTCATCAAAAATATGGTTAAAAAATTTCTATGCCGTTTCCCAGAAGTGGGAAAAAATTTCCTGGAGCTACATAGGATTTTTTTTCTTAAGGGTTTTTATAGGCAAATTATAAGTCCTGGGCCAAATTGGTGTTGTCGAGTTACCCACCGCTAGAAATTCGTTGAGATGCCTGGCCATGTTTTATCGGCGAATGTCAATTAATGCGTGCATTGTATAATCAGAACGTGCGTGCACGCGTGACGCGTGCGATTATTTTTGACCCACACTGTAGAATAATTCAGTGGTGTGGAAATAATAGCTAAGGAAAATGTTGTTTTTGACTATAATTTAAAGCCCACGACTTGAGTGACTTGAGTCAGTTGGAATACAACAGTCTACGCAACAATCCAATGAAGTTGATGATTTCGACTTCTACACTACGAAGTTGTACGCTACATCATGGGGGGAATATCTTCAATCGGGAGATCTTCGACTTTTGTAGTATAATTTACGCATAGTAATCAGTGTTGTAAATTTTGAGCGTACGAGTAGTACGAGTCAGCGTTGAGTGGGTCAAACCTCAAATGAGAAGCATACGAAGTAGTACCAGCAGCAGGAGGTTGTTGGTAGCGGTTTTGTTACCTTCAGAATAGTTAATAGTTTTTGAAAGAAAAATTAATGCTGTTTTTTTAATTTTGGACTGAGATTTTGAGTTGAGGTCATAATTTTGTACCTATTCAGAACTGGAATGCAGCGAAGGCCAGTAGAGCCTTTGGCTCTATTTTTGGGTTCTGTTGCTTATTTTTATAGTTCAATTAGTAATGTGGTTGAGCGTCCAGTGTCAAATATAATTGCGGACACAAATAATGGACAGTTGAGAGGATTTCGGAGTGTGGCCAGAAATGGTCGAAGTCATTATGCATTCCTCGGAATTCCATACGCGAAACCACCGGTCGGGGATCTAAGATTTGAGGTAAGTTTTTTGCAATGGTGAAAATATATTTGTATACTGAGCTAGTTTGATTAAAAAAGGTATTCGATAATGGAAGACTAATTAATTAATTCATGACTTTGATTTTCAGCCCCCAGAACCACCAGATGATTGGTTCGGAGTTAGAAATGCGCATCGTTATGGTTCTGGTTGTTGGCAGTATGAAAGATTCACTGGAACAGTCCAAGGGAATGAAGACTGTTTATTCCTAAATGTTTTTACACACCAGGTAATTAAATAATTTCAGTGGAAAAATTCCAGTGAAATTTTTTCAATCTTTGTTCCACATCAAAATTATATTTCCTTTTGTATATAAGAATTGAATTGAAAGTTCAGTTCAACCAATTTAAGGTTTTAAGGTGCAGAAAATTATAATGAAAGTTTGATTGACCTTCAGAGTTAAAGAAAGAGAGGCATTTTGTGCATTTTTATTATTGTGGAGTTATGCAATATACTGTACTGTACACTGTACATGTGTCTCGTGTCTGACTGAGTTTTGCAACAACTCAATTTATGATGCATGCAAAATGTTTTGTCCCACGTCATGGGTTACCGCACATGTCATCATGCCTTCATGTCTAGCATGATCTTTAGCTGCACGTACACCGTATTTTTAATTTTAAACACGACACATTATTTTGAAATCAATTTTTTTTATTAAGTCCATACTGGTAGCTATAAACTCAATTTATAAATAATGACGGAGTTTAATTTCTTGATTGGAGCGTGTATGGGAATCAATCCCGACTTTTCCGGCTGAAATTTCTAATCTCTACACTGATTTACCAACAAAGTTTCCTTAAATTACGTAAATACCATACCAATCCGCAACTTACTAGTATCCTCACATAATGGAATGGCTTTAAACCCAAAACTGTACTATTGAGTTTAACCAAAGATTGATTGAGGATAATTCATGGAAATTATTCGTTGGAATCTTTGCTCTATCTCTCTCTCTCTGCTGTTTGTTCCTGGTACACTGTTAGTCTTTCGTTAGATTATTTGAAGAAGTAGGTAAAATTGTACTTCTGTAATTATAATTGTAAAAATTATAACTTCATTACATTGATAATTTATTTATTAATTTGTATTCGACGTAATGCAAGGACAATTCCTACAGCGTATTTCTCGATAAGATGAATTTGACCATGGGAAAGGTACCCCTAGTTGGTTCTCGCAAAAATTCACATGATTAAAAAGCCCATCTGATTTTCCGTAGCATTAATTTCAGTTCCGTGTATTTACCTACGTTATACTTCATACTGTACCGGTACTGTCGTTTGAGAATCAAACATGTAATCAGTAATTAGTCGGATAAAATAGTGCACTGTCAGTGTGAGCAGTCTCATCACGCTAAAATTCAAGGTGTCCTAAAATCACTTCCTGAACGCACTTTTTCACAGCAGGAGAATGTAAAGTAAACTCAAACTTAATGCATTTGGCATTCTATCACCCAACCTCGTAAATTTACTGTGTGATCGTGAGGTTACACATTACTGGGTTTAATGCGATTCCTAATTGCACTGTACACCATGTAAAAGTGCACAAAAAATGTATAACGGTCCAAATTGCTCAAAAATTCATTGCTCTTTAAATTCTTATGTCGAACTCAAACGAATACCCAAATTAAAATTAACAATTAATCTCAAATATTTTTCCAGGTTGTCGAGAAAGAAAATGCAGACACTACAATATTACACGCAGTCATGGTATTTATACATGGCGGAATGTTTATGGCCGGTTTTTCTAATCTCTACCGACCCAAATATTTCATGGAAGAAGACGTCGTCCTAGTCACTGTCAACTACCGTCTGGCTTCCTTTGGCTTCCTGAGTACTGGGGATGACGTGGTTCGAGGGAATATGGGGCTAAAAGACCAAACAATGGCACTGCGTTGGATTCAAGAAAATATTAAATATTTCGGTGGTGACCCATCAAGGGTAACTTTGGTCGGTGAGAGTGCTGGTGGTTCTTCTGTGCATTTTCATACATTGTCGCCATTATCAAAAGGTACCGAAAAAAATATGCTTCGCAATTTGTCAAAATATGCAAGACAGTTTAGCCTGAATTTTTTTATCTCTGGTTACCCCAGGACTTTTCCAGCAAGCGATTTCTCAGAGTGGGACGGCCCTAAATCCTTGGGCAATAATGAAAACCCCTATTGCGCAAGCCCAACGTTTTGGACTCCTTTTAAATTGTCCAATTGATTCCTCCAAATCTTTGACAGCTTGTCTGAAGTCCAGGAGTGCACGAAGCATTGCTCGTACTCATATTGATTATTCGGTAAAAAAAATCAGTATTTCTGGTCAACAATTTACTGCACCAATTAATATTTAAATACTTTCTGATTTCTGAACATACGTCTATTTATTTCAGAGTCAATTAATTGGAGACAGACTTGCACTTTTTGCACCAACGATTGAACGATTGAATGATTCCTTAGCGTTTATAACGGAGCATCCTCGAGTTTTATTAGAGGAAGGCAGAGTAGCCAATCCAGTTCCTTGGATCACGGGGGTCAATTCAGAAGAAGGCCTCATTTATGCAGCCAGTAAGTTTACAGTTTCAACCATAAAAATACGTAAATTAATTACTTAATTAAAAAAGTTAAAAATTTAAATTAATTATAACGTTAAAAAATTTAATTGTATTGCAGACGTGATCAGAAACGAAACCAGACGACGATTGACAAATGAGAATTGGAGAAAAATCGCCCCAAAAGTATTCTATTACGATGATCACCCCGACCAACAAAATATTTCCAATAAAATCCGCAACTATTACCTACAAAATGAAAAAATCAGTATGGAATCTTTGGAAAATACTGTGAATATGTTTTCGGACCGAGAATTTTTTGAAGGTACTCATGACTCGGCCAAATTACAATCCAAAGTGGCTCCTGTGTATTTGTACTATTACAAGTATCGAGGGAAATTTGGGTACGCGAGTCTCTTGTTTTCTGCCACTGGTAATTTACCAGCTTCATTGGACACCGTAATTTCTACCACAACGACTTGGTTTCGTTCCAACGTACTCAGGCGTGAGAAAAAGTATTACGGTAAGTTGTGTAATGTGTAAATTAAATGTGTTAGTGTTATGAATTGAGAACACACGTACACACGTTCATCAAATTATTTTTTAGTGATAATTCTTAAGAAATTTTTGCGGCTGTTTTGTGGGACAGGTGTTTGCCATGCGGACGAGCTTCCTATTTTTTACAACATTCCATTAATTACAAGAGAAATATTCCCAGGAACAGAGGATTACGCATTCTCACAATCCGTGATAAGATTATGGACCACTTTTGCACAGAGGGGGTGAGTAATTTGCTTTATTTTACAGGGTGGTTCATAAAATATGTTTATTAATTTAATTAAATAATTTAATTAATTTTTATTTTAGTAAATCAACAACATTCCAAGGTGTCCCATGGACCCAAGTAAATCCGAATGCTACTCGGATGAAGTACCTTACACTGGATGACTATCCTGAAATGATTGATGAGCCATTTACTAAACGTCTCCAGTTTTGGAAGTCACTACAACTGGACACGTGACGTGACAAGAGTTTGGCATTTTGAACATGTTTCCTGCCATTTCGTCCAGATGAGGAATCGAGTCTTATTGTTAGTCGATTAAATAAAATTCCGTCCAACAGAGCGGAAATATTTATTGTTAAATTGTTTTGTACGTTGGCATTGGAGTGTAGTAGAGTCAGAGCCGCATGAATCATGTGGACTGAAATAAAAGATTTTACTACTTTCGTCGTTTTTAATTATTATACACGAAATTAACTAAATTCGCATATATACATCATTCATTCTGATTCTTTTCACTGGTGCAGGAGAGCAGTTCCAAAAGGTCATTCGAAAGTTCCAGATTCAAGAACCATGTAATTTTTATTAATAGAAACAAAGGATTAAGCCGATTTCCTGAGTAGAATTCCAGTGCAATGTGTCTCAGCCAAATTTCACTCGGAATTGTTAATTGCCAATTATTTAGTGAGCCATGTGGATTTTTAATTGGAGAATACCTTACTTCATCTAAAAAAATAGCATTAGCAATAGTCATATTCATGATGTAAGGGTTCATGAATTACTAGACCGAACCCGATATTATAATACAACAAATGATTATGCATTCGAGTACTCTTAATTGTTCTTTCAAGTCGGTAGTTTGTTTGATAAATCCTTTTAATTAGGCCTATTGATTCACCGCCACTCAAGTACAAGTGGCGGTGAACGATATGCACAACACTTGACTAAATCGATCACAATGATGAACTTGACTACTTGATGTTTGCTGTTGCTTTGCTACTGTATTCAGCGTTGAATGACGGAACTGTTTACAAATTATGAAATTCTCATCACTCGTTATCTCCAAAAAGTTGTGCTAATTATAATTAACCCATCCTTTGTTGTGTTCTATGGATGGATATAAATTAGAAGGATTTGATTTTTCTAAAATAGTCGCATCCCCATGAACTACTGCTGCAAGCGCATTATCTCGGGAAGAATTTTTGGGCAACACACAAAAAACTCACTAAAATTAAAAGATTTAAAAATACATTCTAGAAATTAAATTAAACAATTAAAATGGGTCAAACAAATTCACGCGTTCAAAAATTGGAAACTCACGATCACAATCAAAACCATACGCTGAAGGTACCAAAACCATCAAACAGCCAATCGGATCCACCATCAGCTCCTAAATCATTTGAATCCTTTGTGTCCGTTTCATGGGAACCTCTCCACAAAGAACTTTACGAGTTTATTTTCAACACCATCCTTCAGAATGGATTGTTTTTTAACACTGACGAAGAACGTAGAAAATCTCCGTACAGATTCAAATCACCCGAAGAACTCCAAGTATTATTGGATTTTAAATTGGGAGTGAACGGGGTTGACCATGAGACCCTCAAAGATATCGTGGCCAAGGTCATTCGATTCAGCCCACATCATTCTCATCCATTTTATTTGGACAAATTTTCTGCCGGGTAAGCCATTGCATTTCACGAAGTCTCATTGTCAGTCTCGGGTTCAATTCCTACTCGGCTCATTAAATTTCAAATAATTCCTTAACAGTTTGGACCCTTACGCTATTGCTGGAGATATGCTGGCGACCGTTTTGAGTTCACCGGTCATTACTTACTTCGCAGGCCCAGTGTTCACTGTAATGGAGGAAGAGGTTAAAAAAAGGGTTCGGGAAATGATTGGTTATGAAGATGGCAAAGGAGATGGGATTATTTGCCCAGGGGCCGGATTTGCTAGTGTAATGACTCTCAGACTAGCCCTCCATAAGAAATATCCGGAGTTAAAACAAAAGGGATACATTGGAATTGGGAGTCCAAAGATTTGCTTTTTTATATCAGAGCATTCAACAAAGGCGTTTCAGAAAGCAGCATTTATAGATGGTTCGAAATTTTAACAATACAATGAAGTCTATTTTTCGTAGATATACACTACGAAAAATAGACGTGAACAAATTGATAATTGATAAATTCATACATACAGGAATTGGTGAGGCTGCGTGTATTTCCATCAAAACTGATGCGAACGGACGAATGTCCATGGAATCCTTATCATTAGAATTTGACAATGCTGCAGCGAATGGTTTCAGCCCACTACTGGTTGTTGCCACTGCGGGTGAGCTTATACACTGTTGATTTTAATTACCGCTTCGGTACACTATGCATGTAATTAATTTTTAATAATATTTTCAGGCACTGCCTCACTTGGTGCCATAGATCCCATTGAAGATATCGCATCATTTTGCGAGAAACACAGCATTTGGCTTCACGTTGATGCTGATTACGCTGGAGCTTATTTCTTATCCGAAAAACACAAAAATCTTTTAAATGGAATTGAGAGGTAATTTAGTATTTAGTAAAATAATTAGCTCCATTGTTCGAAATTTCAACTTGAAGCAATGCAAACATTTTTGCAAAGGTCCGATTCAGTGAATTGGAGTCCCACGGGTATGCTTGGAGCGTCTTACTGTAACAATTTTGTTGTCACACGTCATGAAAAACTCTTTCAAGAAACATTCGGAATGGGTGCACAATATGTATTCGCAAAGTCGACACTTTACGATCCTATATGGGATAATGGAGACAGAACACTGCAAACCACTCGGAGACCCGACATTTTGAGGCTATGGATTATGTGGAAGGCTAAGGTACTTTTCATCAAAAATTTAATTCGTAATGAACTGTCCCCGTGTATATCTTCATTTGTCAATAGGGAAAAATTGGACTTGCTCAACATATCGACTACATTCATGATCTCTCCAAATATTTCGTGCAAGAAATCCGTAATCGAGGAGAAGCATTCCATTTGATTCTAGAAGACTATGATTCTACCAAAGTATCATTTTACTATGTTCCGAAAACTTTGAGAGATATGGATCGCAATAGAGATGCATTAAATCCTATCATGAAAACGGTGAGTCTCATTACAGTGTTACATGGTGATTCATAGCAATTTAATCACGCCTTTGATTTCATTCTTTCAATAGCTCACTAAAAAATTGAAAACGCAGCTATTGCTGAACGGCCACCTTCAATTAGGCGTTTCAAGCTTACCAAACCACCCGGACTTCTTCACTGTGTCCGTGACAAATTCTGCTCTGACAAAACTGGACATTAAGTACATATTAGACAGAATTGGGGCTAGTGGGGAAGAATTGTTAAATTCCAAGAATCTGGACTCCCAGGATATCCCAGCAACTGCGCCGCCACCTGTGACTGCAATCGAAATCCCAAGTGCTCGTGCTCCTGCTGAATTCCCAAATTTTGTTTCTGCTCCAATTCATGGCCTTCACAAAAGTTTCTTCGAGAAAGTTTTCAAATTAATTTCGGACAAAGCCTTGTATTTCCAAGACAAACGGAAAATGCCTCCATACAAATTTTTACACCCGGAATCTTTGCTGAAGGAATTCGATTTTGATCTCGAATCATCATCAGGTGGAAAAACCGAAGATGAACTCATAGAGATTATGAGTAAAATTATTGATTACAGTACTCTGCAAGCTCACCCATATTTTGTGTGGCAATTGTTGTCTGCTGGGTATGTAAAAATTATGTTTGCTTTCCAAATTTTTAACTCGGTCGGCAGTACTAATTTTTGTCTATTTTTGTAGATTGGACCCATACAGCATTATGGCAGAATTTGTATTGGCCACACAGCCATCTTCCATGCAAACTTATGAACAGGCTCCAGTGTATTCACTTATGGAAAAAGAAGTTTGTAGAATGGTCCGGGAAAGGATTGGGTTTCCAGTAGATGGAGATGGGACGCTGTGCCCGGGCGGGTCCATTGGAGTCATTACCTCCATCTATACAGCTATCTCTTCAAAATTTCCAACATCTAGGCAGAATGGCATGGCGGATGCGGCCAAGGGAAGGAAGCTTGTAATTTATTTATCAGAAAAAGGACACATTTGTTTTCAAAAAGGAAGTTTACTTCAAGGTACGTCTTTGGCGGGGCGCGAATTGACCGCGAAGTCCTTACACCTCGCCATACAAATTATTATTTTCTCTACAGGAATTGGAATAGACAATTGCGTCTTCATCCGGGCCGACGATGATGGAAAAATGCTCGTTTCAGAGTTAAAAAAGGCAATTCAAAAAACCCTAATGGACGGCGATATTCCGCTTCTCGTTGGCGCCACCTCAGGTAACTAAAACTCGACACTAGCAATGGACGGACGAGGTCAAATGTTTAAGCCCTTGTTTACTTAAAATTCCACAGGTACAACTGTCATAGGGGCATTCGACCGGCTAAACGAAATAGCGGATGTATGTGAAGAATACAATCTGTGGCTCCATTCCGATGCATCACTAGGGGGCTCTGTCATGATGTCGGACACTAAGAAACAAAGTTATCTGCAAGGCATTGAAAGAGTGGACTCAATTAATTTTAACACACACAAATTATTTGGAGTTCCACTGGAAGGGTCAATATTAGTTTTCAAACAAAAAGGAATTCTGAAGAAAACATTTGGAACAGAGGATCCGATTAATTTCCCATCTACTCTTACGTATTGCCCAAAAAAGTACGACATGAGTGGTTCAGGTGGAATTCAAACAGATCGGAGAGGAAATATTTTTAAGTTTTGGTTCTTGTGGAAAGCCAAGGTAGAAAATTTTTAATATATGAATGGTTTTAAATTTTCGAACTATTTGTGAATTTAAGAAAATGTTCAAAAATTTTGTAATTCTTGAAAAGGGCATTTCTGGAATGGAGAAACATGTGGACTACGCTTACACTATAAAGGACTACGCAGTCAGCGAACTCAAAAGACGAAACGAAGCATTCCAAATTTGGAAGTCCGATTTCGAATTTCCGGTAGTTTGTTTCCACTACATACCGAAGAAGTTAAGAGGGTTGGATAGAAATTCGGAAGAATTTAAAAACAGGCTAAATGAGGTAGGCACGCCGCACGTGCGGACTTTCACAAACTATCGAATTAAAATTTTTGAATCGTTAAACAATTTTATCAATGAATTCATGAATTTTGTACAGACGGCAAACCTTTTACGGAATGAACTTCTTTACAAAACAAGTATCGTGGTCGGAACACTTTCAGACGGAGACTCTCCCCTGTTGCTCAAATTAGTTCTAATGAGTTCAGGACTCATTAAGGAGGACATAAACTACATGCTGGACCAAATCGACTTCCACGGGAAAGACCTCGATGTTTAATTTAGTATAAAATTCAATACAAATTATTCTATTGTTTTCGTATTTTTGATTTAAAAACAATTAATTAATCATTAATACACGTGTTCGTCAAGCAGAAGTACCAGTTGATGTCATAATTTTTTATTTTAAGTGAGTCATTTTGTTCAACTCTAAATATTGACAATTTGTACAAGTTATGTATTAATTGTTTGTGTATGAATTTAATTGAGGATAATAATATGAATAATGAAGAGAGAAATCGGTAATAAATGTTGTACGATTGAATGGTGCGATGATTTGGAGCTCATTCCAAGTCTAGCCTTTCTCTCTGCTTCTTCTTTCTCAAGTTCTACTCGAACCACCTCCAGCAATTCTTTCGAAAATTCACATTTCCCAGTTGCATTTGCACTTGTTTTGCCTTGGTACAATTGTACAGATTTTGTACATTTAAACCCTCCTGTTCTATTGCAGAATTGTGTGTTCTCAATCCAATGATTTTCGAGTGTATCAAAGAGGTACTCGTACGAATTCGAAACTAATCCGAGTGGATCTTTCTTGGCTAACGTAATTTTTCCAACTTCTATTTCGGCGTATTTGAGGATATCTCTCGGATGAGGGGAACAAGGTAGAGTAGTAGATGTGGCTTGCCCAGACACTCGCTTCATCAAAACTTCAAGGTAAAATGTGTTGCTTGGTTTATAACAAATGGAGTCAGCTTCGGTAGGCCCACAAAGTAGAATTGGTCTGTTCTGTAAAGGTATGCATAAAACAAAAACAAATATTAGGCTATTGTGAGGGATCGTACAAGTGAATATTAGTATTTTACCACTGGAAGACTGATGTTCTGGTCTACTTGTCCGCGTGGAGTCAAACGATATTGACAAAAACCTCTCTCTTTGAAGCGACCAATTAATTTGTCAATGGAACTCATGAGGTCCCTGTAATTCTGTCCAGTAAATTCTTTGTCCGGACGTTCCACATTTTTGATTCGACGGATTGAACGATAAGCATCCAGTTCACCTTTATAGTCACATGAAATGTTCTCGGCCAATTTGAATAATTTCTCGAATTCCTTTGCTTTCTCATTAAATTGGACGAACAATTCCACCTGTTTGTCATATTCTGGAATATCAATGGGCAATGAGGGAGGTGGACTTCCTTCCAAAAATAATGTTAGTCCTTTGTCACAATTTTTCCCTATAAGTTGAATCCGGCCGCTGGACACTGGACAAGTAACGCAGATATCGATAAATTCCACAAAATATCCTCCCTCCCGAAACGCAAATGAGTAACAATTTAAAGGGCATTCTCGTACACGGGTAGTTTGAAATCCGTCCATGACTTCTTTTCTAACTCTTCCAGGTAATTTGGCTGTCATTTTTTCAAATGAAGCTTTTTCTCGACATGTCGCGTGCGGATTGAACGTGACGTTGAATGAACATAATTTTGTTTGCGGATTGTAGGTCGTCGGTTTGATGCACTCACACTTCCCATCACTTCCACACGTTAGAAGTCCTTTGAAGTCACAAAATGGAGTTTTTGCTGCCAAAATGGCTTCCAATTTTTTGACACGAACTTTGTAATCGCTCAGTTCTGACTCTTCCGTTGTAAAGAGTTGAGTTTGATGTTCCAAATTACAAGGATATCCAAAGTTGAGAGGTGGTAAGATCTTAAATTGATTCTCCAAGGCTTCATCCGAGTCACGGAGTTCTTTATCCACACAAATATTATTCAGAAATAGCTTTAAGTCGGAGGTGCACCCTGTTGTACCATCAACTTCATTTTGACAGGAAGCTTCCGTTATTTCGATACGGTCCGCAAAATCGCTCGTAATGGGGTCATATAGACTAATACGTTCGCGTAGACGATCAACACCAGGAATCCAACAATTGCCACCGACAGCCACCGAACACTTGTCTTTATCGACTTCTGGTTTCCAAACTGTTCCAGGACGACATTCACATTTCTTGGAATTGGATGAACAAGAAAGATGTTTGATTGGATTACAAAATATAAGTCCAGTGTCCAGTAATTGATCCTGCCATGCCTCGTAAGATACAGTGGTCAGTTCAGTGTGCTCGGGTGGGTCATACAACAGAGCTGTTGCGTTGTAGTTTCCATCACTCGTACATCCTTCACCCATGTCTCGAGTTTGAAGGCGAAGGAGAAGTTCCATGATGACCACTGACTTATATACACAAAAATTGATAACCTCAACGTCTTCTCGACCTTGTTTACAATTTAGTACTTCCAGTAATCGCTCCAACTTCACTTCCGGTGGTTCAATATATTTAGCTGTAAATATTTTTACAATACGTATAAAGAAAAATTGACTTTACCAGTTTGAATTATTTTCTTATATCCGGGAGGTTGTATGAACTTTTTCAGTACTTCCTCAATTTGTGCTTTGGTGATAGTTCGTTCACGTGACTGTGCTTGAGTATGATGAAATGAAGTGGTGACGAGGATGACCATCAGGGACGAAGCTAGCAATCTTGCGCCAGTGTGCAAAATCCGATTTGGCGCCCTATTTTGTTTTCGTAAATTTACAATCGGCCCGAAAGGCCAAGATTTCCTAACATTCCTTGAAAGCCCGAACAATGAAGCCATTTGCGTTTAAAATTTTTACTTTTCTGGTCATTTTGCGTACAAAAGTAGACAATTCGAACGTATTTTTTGTAATTTAA
>JAQIXO010001109.1:0-13836 GCA_034700305.1 Protaphorura armata
TAGTAGGATTGTGGGTGTGGTATGAGGGTTGGGCTTAGGACTCACGGGTTACCGGGTTCGAGTCCGACCGACGGGGATTGTTTTGATTTATATTTTTTTTATGCACCCATTGGTAACGATGCATAGTTGGCGTACCCAGGGGGGTAGGTTTGGGCACCGTTAACATTTTTCAGTTTTTTTTAAATTGGTTGGCGACCCCAGGGGATACTTTAGGGGCAGGTTTGTGTTTTAAGGGGAGTGGGTAAGGCACTACTAAACCGTAAATTTTTGACGACGGGTTTACTAGTAGTATAATATTGTCTTTATGGGCTGAGAAATGAGGATATTTGTTAATTCATGTACGAGTACCAAGGCCTGCTTTGCAATAGAGCGTGGTAATGTGGCTTCCGTTTTGGGAACGTTACCTTGTGGTAAAGACTAAAGACTTGATGGAGATATTTTATGTGTGATTGTGTATCAATTCTTAAAATATTATTTTGCTTACTCTCTTTTTATTGGCAACTGAATTTATAGCCTTTGCGTTCATTTCTGTTAATTGTGAATTTTCAATATTTGTGTTTCAATATGTTAAATTGAGTTCAATAAATAAGTAAGAATTACTCAAACATACAAGATGAATTGTATGCGTTTAACTAGCTTGGAATTTATTTGTAGGAAATACATTAGTTCTGGACTAAAACACCAACATGCCAATGACATTCTGTCAAGATCTCTATTAACTAGTTTGTTACGTGTTGGCAACTGGGTAACACGATGAAACTAATTTTAAAATCTTAGACATTCTGGCCGATTGTAATGTTTGTATTTAAATCTGTCTGGGAAATAACACATTCAATATCGGTTCGAGGGGAATTGTTTGATATGGGCTAGACATTGAAAACTAAAACTAGACTAAAAAATTGGTCCTTCGCGACGATTATACTGACTATTCAAAATTTCAAAAATTTCGAAGTGGGACCACTTTTTTCGAAATTATGAAAGAAATTCAAAATATTTTTTACATGTTCAAAATATCTTTAAACATCATAATCCGTCGAAATTTTTCGTGAAAAAAATTATTCCGAGCCTGGAGAATATTTTTAAGACAAACAACCGCATGGACTTGAAATGAATTTTCCAGAAAAGGGCATGGAAAAAAATCACGAAAGCTTCAGTTTTACACAGGATGCCCTTCGGAAATTTTCAAAGTTCTGAAAATAAAATTTCAAAAAGTCATCAGAATTCTAATTCTCAGATCTAAAACTCTCCGTCCCGTCGCTGGAAACGTGTTGGCTTGTCAACGTGGGTTTGCCTTAACCTTGTCAAACTTCGGTGGTTCCATTTTAGCTACTTGCTTTAGTTCCCGTCCCATTCCACTAGTCTGTATATTGGCCGTCCCTGTTCCACCCCCTTCATTCCGATCAGCATTACCACTCGACTGCTTTCTCAATTTGTTTGGCCAGAATAGTTGGAGGAACACAAGTCTGAATTTCTTTGCCATGAGACAGTAGATGATGAAGTTGACGGAAGAGTTGAAGTTGTCGAGGAAGTAGATTATGACCCATGACGTGTAGCCTGCTGGACTAAACAGGATACTTCTCACAAGCACGTACCAACGCGACATATGGTTAATGAGGGAAATGCTCACAATCCAAACCAAAATCTTGGCAATTGAAATGTCAGCAGAATTGGTCTGTGTCATCGTCTCTCTTCTCTTGTGAGCTTCACGTATCTGTAGGTAGAATTAAATCAGTTAAACAATGACTTATTTAATTTAAACTTGCTTTTAAATTATACCTTGATGTATATTGACACGTTAAGTACCGTGAGAGCTGTCACGGGGATATTTCACCCAATCTCCATTCTCGTCATAAATGCTGTCAATCTTGTTGTGCCACCATTGTGGACGACTGTATAAAATTGATAAAGCCTCAATGACCAGTATCGCTCTCAATCCCGTCGCGTCACCATTGCACCACATTGTATAAAATTGAAAAAGTCGCAATGAGCAGAGACACACGAATTGCGTTTTTATTTGTGCAGTAAGGACTGGCCATGAGAGGGAAATAGACAACGAAACATCTCTCCAAAGTAACTGCCACTGTAAAGTACGACGATCCAAGTGTTGCTGAAAATATCAGTTTAGAATTAAAAAAAATCATTCAAATAAAATTAAGTTTTAAATGTCCTTTACCAAGATCACATAGAGATACCTGCATATGATTGGGTTGAGAGCCGTAAGAAAGAATGTGTCAAAAGATTTGACACAACAGTACTGGATGAAGTAAGGAATTCCACGGAAAGTCAAAAGTCAAAGAACTTTTATAGTCATTTAAACCACTTCAGTTCCAAATATTATCGAATCTGATTTCCAAGGGGTGACTCTTCTGTTAGAGAAGTTGGCTCTAATAAGCCCCGCTCTAGACACAGACAATTAAGCCAAGATCTTTGGGGACCCAGTACCGTGCGAACACCCATCCATACTAGGATTAGGAAGTGACCCAACCAGGAATTGAACCCGGGACATGGTGGCCAGAAGCCCGACGCTCACTACACTGAGCTAGGCCGCCGAGAGCAACGAGAGCAAAACACGTGAGCACAACCACAAAGTCATTCACACTTAAACCCAATAGTAAAATATTTGTAGAAGTTCGCATGGTGGGTCGTGAGAGAACTATGATACACAGAATATTTCCAAATATTCCGAACTCACTCACCAATGACATTTCAATCCCTCCGATCAGGAATCAACGGATCACCAAAATTGTTTATGTCGCAGTAACTCGGCACTGGATTGTGTATGATTTCTGTTGTTTCAAATTGAGTTGTGTTGAAAAATTCAGAGTCCTCAGACTGATATTCTGTCATTTTGAATTCAACGTCCAATTAATTAACTCACTTATAGCGTAAGTATAATATTATATTTATGGGCCGTGTAGTGAAATGAGGATATTTGTTTCATGTACTGACAAGAGTACCGAGTAAGAATTGCAACTAAAGGTTTCCTTATAAGTTTAAAGTTGTTTCTAGGCTGTTTTACATTGATTTAGTATTTCCCTTCTTGAACTTTTTTTTTATACTTCAAACCTGTCGAACGGATGGAGTCATCAATATATTATATATATTTCTCGTTTGTTTTTCTGTTCGTTTCATGATTATATAGTGATTCATTGTATTCATTCATACCGACGTATGCGCTTGGCTTCGGTCAACTATTATGTAATCTATTAATTAGTTGGTGAATTTTTGCAAATGCAAAATTATTCATTAGAGTAGAACTATAATCCACACACTTATACTAACATTAGAGAAATTGCTTAATGTGCAAAAATTAAGACACGGACTGGATGCATAGTGTACAGTACAACATCGAAAATTAACAAACCAATATTTTACATTGAACGGTGATTACTTCATCGCAATTGGACAATTAGGCTGACCACATTCGTATTACTTCCGTTCATGCAGCATGCGTGTGTGCACGGACTGTTCTGGGAGCACAATTAGTATTTGAGGAGTAGAAATTACATTGCGGATCTTAACAATTACAATTACTCGCCATAGGGAATTTAAAGTGTGCGTGACAATTTTTGATTGGAAAACCTTGACACGAAATGTACAAATGTCTGGAATATATGGAGTGCATTGATAGGATTGAGAAATGAGTTATGATTACGAGTGGTTTAGTTAAGTAATCGAAACACCTACAACTACTTTTCCCTTCTCACTCAAACATTTAATTAGATTTTAGTCGAGCCTTCTTGATGATAGAAGAATCGAGTCCATTTCCATTTCTTTCCTATTACTCACACGCAGATTAGAGTAAAAAATGCACTGCTGTCAATGTGTGTATGAATTTTACAAAACCAATGTGTAACTCAAAGAATTGGAGTCCAAGTTTACTCTTCAAATTCCTGAAAAAATAATGGGATGTACGGTTTAAGATCTCGGTTTAATGTTGTCTAATATTATGGTTCATGCACGTGGGTGTGCCTTGACATTGTCAGATTTTTTTGGTTGTCTTTTAGCTACGTGTTTGAGTTCAATCCCATTAGCCTGTGTATTATCCTTCCCTCTTCCACGCCCTTCATTCCGACCATTCTCACTCGACCGCTCTCTCAATTTCTTTGGCCAGAATAGTTGGAGGAAGACGAGTCTGAATTTCTTTGCCATGAGACAGTAGATGATGAAGTTGACAGAAGAGTTGATGTTGGCGAGAAAGCCGGGAATGATTTGTGCTGTGTAGCCTGCTGGAATCAACAGGGCTCTTCTTATATACACGTACCAATGCGGCACGTGGTTAATTAGAGAAATGCTCACAATACAAACTAACATCTTGGCAATTGAAATGTCAGACGAATTTGTCTGTGTCATGGTCTCTCTCAACTTGTTTGCTTCACGTATCTGTACACAAAATTATATGGATTAAAAAATAGTTTATTCAATTTAATCTTTCTCTAAAATTATACCTTGATGTATATGGACACGTTAAGTACCGTGAGGACTGTCACGGGGACGATGCCATGCACAAATATGGACACCCAATTTCTGTAGTAGGCATAATCTGAATTATTCCACAATAAAGGGAAGGTACGATATTTCACCCAATCTCCATTCTCGTCATAAATGCTCTCAATCTTGTGGTGCCACCATTGTGGAAGAACATATAAAATTGAAAAAGCCGTAATGCCCAGAGATACACGAATTGAGTTTTTATTTGTGCAGTTGGACGAGCCATGAGAGGGCGATAGACGACGAAACATCTCTCCAACGCAACTGCCACTGTAAAGTACGCCGATCCAAGTTCCGCTGAAAATATCAGTTTGAAATCAAAAATTGGAATAAAATTCATTCAAATAAAATTAAGTTTTCATTCTTCCTTACCAAGGTCAAGGAGTGGAGAAAAATACGTTGCTCTGATTGGATTGAGAGCCGTAAAATAAAATGTCTCAAAAGATTTGACACAAAAGTACTGGATGAAGTAAGGAATTCCACGGAAAATAAGACACGTGAGCACAACCAGAAAGTCATATACACTTAAACCCAATAGTAAAATATTTGTAGAAGTTCGCATGGTGGGTCGTGAGAGAACAATGATACACAGAATATTTCCAAATAGTCCAATTACACTCACCAACGACATTCCGATCCCTCCGATCAGGAATGTTGCCAACGGATCACCAAAACCGGTTGTATTCCAGTGAGCTCTGTCACACTCCACTTCGTATTTGATATTAATTTGTGCGTTTTCTGTTGTTTCGAATTCAGTTGTGTTGTACAATTCATAATCCAGCAGCGGAGATTCTGTCATTTTGATTTTTTATTTTGGCTTTAGTTTAATTTACTCAATTTGTGTAAATATATTATCTTTATGGGCTGTGAAATGAGAATATTTGTAAATTCATGTACGAGTACCAAGGAAGAACTGCAACTAAAAGTTTACTTATAATTTTTGGGTTAGTTACAGGCTATTTTGCATTAAATTGGTCTGTCATTTCTTGGCATTCCATGAACGACGGCTAATTTGTTAAATAAAAAATAAAGTCGAACGAGTGGGGACGTCAATATGTTTATGCTTCTCATGCCATTTGTTTATTATTTCATGATTATACTGTGATTAATTGCATGCATACCCGGTCACATGAAATCGAATAGTCCGGGGCTTTTCCATCCAAATACAAAATTATTTGTATTTGGACTAAAACGTCACAAAGTCATGCTAACCCTTAAAAACGTGCTCAGCGTGTGCAGACCCGGCCAGCTAGTCTGGTTTGAGATAGGAAAATTGAGGGGGGGTATAGCCAGAATTCGGCTATAGTGTATATAGCATATAGTGTCGTCGAGAAGGGTCGACGACCTTGCAGGGGCCCCAGTTGAAAAAATATTAATGCAATATTACCACTATTCCTACTAATTCGAGTACGGGGAACATGGGAAAATTAGTTAAATATTTCTACTATGCTTAATTAGCCTCACAATTAGTTAATTGTAATTAATAATTAAAATACAAATTTGAATATTTAATCAATATTAACCACTATTCCTACTAATTTGAGTACGGGGAACACTGGAAAATTAGTTAAAAAATTCTGGTATACTTAATTAGCCTCACAATTAGTTAATTGTAATTAAAAATTATTCCAATTAAGCATACCAGAATTTTTTAACTAATTTTCCCATGTTCCCCGTACTCGAATTAGTAGGAATAGTGGTTAATATTGCTTAAATATTCAAATTTGTACTTTAATTACTAATTGTAATTAACTAATTATGAGGCTAATTAAGTATACTAGAAATTTTTAACTAATTTTCCCACGTTCCCCGTACTCGAATTAGTAGGAATAGTGGTTAATATTGCTTAAATATTCAAGTTTGTACGTTAATTACTAATTGTAATTAACTAATTATGAGGCTAATTAAGTATACCAGAAATTTTGAACTAATTTTCCAATGTTCCCCGTACTCGAATTAGTAGGAATAGTGTTTAATATTGCTTAAATATTCAACTTTGTACTTTAATTACTAATTGTGATTAACTAATTATGAGGCCAATTAAGCATATTAGAATTTTTAACTAATTTTCCAATGTTCCCCGTACTCGAATTAGTAGGAATAGTGGTTAATATTGCTTAAATATTCATCTTTGTACTTTAATTACTAATTGTGATTAACTAATTATGAGGCCAATTAAGCATATTAGAATTTTTAATTAATTTTCCAATGTCCCCATTACCCGAATTAGTCGGAATCGTCATTAGTACTGATTAAATATACAACTTCGTAGTTATACGGCCCGAGGCCTAAAAGTGACATAATTCCAAGGTATACCCTGATGGGGCCACCACATATTAGCCCCGGCCCCAGAAATCGTTGGCCACTTGCTATATCCCCCCTCGATTCTCCTATCTTAAACCAGACTAGCTGGACGGGTCTGAGCGTGTGAAAGATCCGTGACAGAAAAGTTGTTCCTGTTCGTGTTGGTCAGCTTCTTGAGAATTCTGGAGTTAGTTCGGTGTAATTAATTAACTCACTTAGCGTAAGTATAATATTATATTATCTTTATGGGCTGTGTAATGAGGATATTTGTTACTTCGTGTACGAGAACCAAGGCCTGTTTTGCAATAGAGTGGTTATGCTTTTAGCTTGCTCGCAATTTATTTAGAATACATACGGTATGTACAATAATTATTGCCACCCTTTCAAAATCATTTTCTACACTGCATTTCCTGACATAGAGATTTGAAATCTTGCAGAGATCTATGGAAAATAATTTCCAAATGTAGGGCGTCTACCATTTTTGGCAATTGTGAAAAGGTCAGAAATTGTGACCCAAAAAGTACTTTTTCAACGAGGTCAAGAAAATTGACGTAGATGAGAGAGACGAAAAGCGGTCTATGGTTATAAACTCTTATAGGTGTTCAAAACCATAGACCCCTTTCTCCACTTTTGAAAAAATCATAAAAAATTCAAGAAAAAACCTCACTGAGGTGTACGATACGTCAAAATGCTCAGAATATGAACACCCCTCAGATAAGAAATAGAAAGGTCATCAAAAAAATGTTTTTGACCTTGTTGAAAATGTAATTTTTGGGTCACAATTTCTGACCTTTCTGAAGATTGAATTTGTAAGATAAAAAATTCCTCGAAAATTGTTGAATTCAACAACGGTTGCTGCGACGAACCTCAATTTTGACGAGAAGTCGGTCCTATCCTGGCTATGTTAAAATTTCTTGCTTAGCACTTTTTATTTTGTGGGGCTCTCACTGTTCAATCTTTTGAAAATGTTAAGATTCCAATCATCCTTCTAAGCGATTGGCTTCAATCTGGCGAAAGCTGCATGTGGATCGATTAATTGGTTCGAAACTTATTTAATTTCAAATAGGGGGAGATGTTTCGTGGACACCCTGTATATGCAGATTGACCCACTGAAGCAAAGTTCACCGTCAATTACGTAAGAGCAACCTTGGGTTCCTTGGTCAACTGATAAAATAGTGAACTCGGGTTCAGAAGAGTGCATCCTGCATATAAGTCCTCTGGATTATTACTGAATTAACACTTATCTAAATTAGCTTATCCGTGTACATAGTTTATGTGTCCGACACACAGCACAGTACAGGTTACCTGACTTAAAAGAGAACAAGATGCTACGCTTTTGTGGTAGACTTTGTCCGTTAATAAAATATATAAATCAACAATAAATATAAATGTATGTATGCCTCGAACAACATCTCTGCAAGGTTTTAAATTTCTATGTCCGGAATTGCAGTGTAGAAAATTATTTTGAAAGGGTGGCAAAAATTATTGTACATACTGTATGTTCTGGACTAAAATACCAATACGCCAATGATATTCTGTCCTGCTCCTTCTTAACTAGGATGGCAAGTGTTAGCACGATGAAACTGTAATTTTGATGGTTCTCTTTAAATGATTATATTTAAATGCCACAAAACCTTAGACATTCCGGTCGATTGAAATGTCTGTTTTTCAATTTGTCTAAAAATACCACGTGCAATTTCGACTCTCAGATATATGTTTGATATAGGCCATGCATTCACATAATACTAAACTTTGTTAACTAAAACTAGAATAGAAGATTGGGCCTTCGGACAGATGCCACTATGTAAACAACTGTTGTCACTAAACTTGTTCCATTGTCTTACCTGGGTATATTCCACGCTTCATCAAATATTTGCAATGGAATAATTTTTGAAATTATTGTGTCATGATTTATAAGTGAGTATTATAGGGAAACTCCAAACACTCCAGAAACGCCCATTTCTCGTCAATTCCTGCTACATAGAAAAGTATTATATAATTGACATGCATTCATGAATGCATTGGTAGAGTGACACAACATTTTCCATTATTTACACTAAATATTTTTATTCTTACGTGCATTCGCTCATTCCGCATTATATAACAGACAGTTCACACAACAACGCTGTCAATTCATACAAAGTGAAAAAGAGTATTTGAAAAATCCGTCATGATTTCCAAGTACACATCCAGAATATTTGGTATATTATATTATATTTGGTATATTTCTTTCATTATTATTGTTTGTGGTGAATTTGAATTTGTGTGTATTATGTTTAATGTATGTCCAGTGAGTTCAATTAAGTTCAATAAAAAGGACGTCATCCAGAATGGTGGATACATTCAAACTCATTGGCTACTACATGTGCTGCTTGCTGCAGTCCATTCAAACCCGGACGAGCAAGACCCCTCGGCCTCTTTCGACGTATCGTTTGGCGTACGAATCTGCTGATACCCTTCTTTGACACACGCTGACAATTAATGACATTAGTCAATGACAATTAATGCCTTCTAATTTTCTTCGTCACTCTGAATCCGTGCACATGTCAGAGGTAATATATTTATTGATTTGGATTTGTCTATAGGGGGGATTCAACTTTGTTCAACTCATGCTGCTCTTCAATTACGAACAAATTCAATCATGTGGAAACTCTATTCGTCGATGGAACGCACAAATGGGTAAGGCTCAAAATTTAGCTCAAAAATATTCGACCGAAGCTGCACGACTTTTGTTTAGTTTCAACTGTTTATTCTAATTTAGTCCAACGGTATAAAATTGACCTTAACATGAGGGATGGCTGGGAGCCGCTAGTCGCGGGCTACATTTCGGCCTTGGCTTTCACTGTGATACTCTTACCAGCAATTTTTGTGGCTACAACATGGCATGACCCAATTCTGTACAGCAATTGGTTCACAAAGTACGGAGGAGATGGATGGGTGTACGTAGTCACATGCCAATCTACGATTATCGGGGTATTCACTGCTGGGATTTTCCTATTTGACGGAACAATACATGCTAGAATCATAAAGTCCTGGTTAGAGTACATTTGGTAAGTCTAATACTAATTACTAGTGAACCCGTGCAAAACTGAGTTTTGCATTAACAATGCCCAAACGATAAAGGCTGCGTAAATCGCAACTAATATTTCAATAAATTCAATTTTATGTAGAAAAGGGTGTGGCGGGGACAATTTACCCCCTTAGCATCAAAAATCGTTTTTTTTAAATACATGTCAGCATTGCCTAAATTTATTTGGCCCATCTCCAAAAATCATTTTTTAACCCATGTTAGCATTGCCTAAATTTATTTGGACCTCCCGCAAAAATTGTGGTAACTTTGAGAACCCTATTCGACCCATCTTTGTCTCAAACTCAATGATCGTGGGACAGAGTCGATGAGTCGATGACATGACGTCACACGCAGTGAAATATTAAGGCGATAGTGTATAACTAATTATATCACTACTAGTGAACCCGACGCGAAATATTCGCGATATATATATTGTTCGTATAATTATACCTAATTTGCATATTACACAGGAACCAAAGAAAAACCGGTGACATGACCATATTTACCAAACATTATCGTGTCCTACAATTGTTGCACAAACTCGAAATGGAAGTATTAAACCCAATTTTGGCTGTGGGTGCTTCAAGCGTCTTGTTTGTCTGAGTTCTATTGTGTTATTCGATTCTTTTTCGTATTATCGATGGCACTCCCTAATTTTCTGTTTAGTTGTGGAATTGTTGCAGTATTAATTGGAATCCGCGTATTTATGAGTCTTATTTGGGGTTCAACTGTCATTTCAAAACAATGCTTAAGATTGGACTCCCGGAGGAAAAGAGACAAATATTTTCTAAGATCATGCACTCCTTTGGTCTACTCAGTTGGAAGAGTTTTCACGGTTTCTTCGACCACAGTTTTGGTCTTGATTGACGTCATTTTGGAACGTGTCGTGGATTTATTAGTTGCTTATGACTAATACGAATACAACAACCTTCAATAATTTAAGGCTAATGTTAACTCTGGCCTGGCACGTTTAGGTACAGAATTCGAATCTTATGTATTATGCACAATTCCCGGAAGGAAAACAGTGCGTACAAGTAAATGTAAATGTAAAATTGGTTTAGACATGACACACGAGTTGAAAGTTAAACTCCTACATTTAGAGAGAATGATTCTACCAGATTTATGCATGAATATTTGATACAACACAGAATGATATGATACTAAAACCTCTGGCATTTCATATTTGAATCGTTTACATTTTAAGGCAACTTTTATACAGTTTTATGTACATACATCGTTTCTCAACCTCAAACTCTAGTTAGGCCTTGCCATGCCGTGATACATTGAATAAAGCTGAATAAATATTTTGCACAGTCAAGTAAAATTTTTATACAATATTTTTTATACGTGTAAAACAATTTATTGATTTTCCATTAATTTAACATAAGTGTTCAGCGTTGAGTTCAGAGAATCCTCACCACACCGCACATATGCTAAAAATATTCAATTTAAATTGTACTTCAAGGATTGCATGTTCCACGGACCTTAAATATTCTATTGTCGTGCTTCGCTAACTTCGCTTTATACACGCCATGTCGACGTCTGCCTGCCTTAATGCAAAGTTAATAAATGTACGACCACGAAGACGGACGCCTCGTTTTAATTTTAATAAAAGACATTACTGTGTAAATAATTCAACCATAACTCGGAGAAACTAAACACGATTGAGCAATTGAACTCATAACTTGGGATTCTTAATAAATCGATACACGCTCAGACCTTAGAAATATTTTTGGCGACCAACAACAACCGCCATTTGTTTTTATAGTGTCATACTGAAAACATACGCAGTAAAAAAAACAACATTGAACAAGAAAAATGTACGGGCTTGGAATTCTTACCGCATTGAACAAATTCCGAAAAAATATTCTTGGAAAATGGAAATACGTCAAATATAGAATCAAAATATTTGACGTGATAGGTCTAGTGTTTCGTACAGCGTATTTTCTTGGAGTGACTCCGATTCATTGGAATGCTAAGAACCGAACAATGTTATTAACAAAATCCAAATGGAAGATTTGGCATTGGATCATCATGAGTCTGTACATTCTATGGAATACAATATTTATGGCTGTCCGTTTCTTTCAAGCTCTTTGTTGTATGAACGTTCCTTTTGCAAAATTATTTCTTCAAGGATTCTCAGTGATTACTTTTGGGACGGGGTCACTCCTTCAACTCAATACGGTCATACATATGAGTGAAACGAAATATTTTTTTAATCAAGTCATGAAAATTGATTTGAAATTTACAGGTATGTATTTTTTTTGTTAAAAATTTCATAAATTTTTTTCGTATCTAATTAATTTTTGCATAATAATTTTAGACAGGACAAGAACCACAGGAACAGATGAAGATGAAGAAGGCAACGGTTTAACTCGCGGTGGCTCAACTGTAAAACTCATCGTGTTCCTGGTTTACGGCTATTCCATTTCTCAATTCTTCATCTCCATCATAACAATAGGGAATCCAAAGTACATTTACTCTTTCTTTGAACTCCAAAAAGTCGCTAGATGGAAACTCACACCTATTGGCTTATTTGAAGCCTCAGTCTCATTGGCATGTTCATCCAAAGTATTAATGGACTATTTATCATTCTTGACTTACCTTCACAGTGTGCATAATTGTCTACTCAAGTTAATGTAAGTCATCAAAATTGAAATAAAAATTAATTAAAAAATTTAAACTTAAAAAAATATAATTTTAATTTAATTTAATTTAAAATTAAAAAAATAAGATTTTAATTTAATTTAATTTAAAACAATTATTTTTACAGAAAAACGAGGCCATTAAAAATGATGAAATACTACAGACACATACAAGTGCTGAACAAAATATTTAACCAAGTGTACAAAACAATACCCATGTTAGTGCTTACATGTTCGACCATGGCCATCATGGTATTTTGCACCTACATGTCTTTCGCATTGTTTAGACAGCTCAAGGTGGTAGCTTGGCTCGCATTCATAACGATGTCTATTGCTTGTACGTTAATTGTCCTTGCATCTTTTCCAATTGCATTCAAAATGAAAGAAGCCTCCGAGAACCTCATTCAACGTGCTAAATATTCATACATTAGAAAACATTACGTTTACAAGATTATGAAGTCTTGTCGACCCATAGGTGTTAAAATAGGTGGTTTTTATATGATCGAAAGGCCAACAATATTTACTTTCTTTCATGTGGCAATCAATGCAGTCGTCACACTTTTAATTGGTTAACGGAGTAGAGTAAGTATATGTACAATTAATTTTGTGTATTTTTTTTGTACAAGTTGGAGTCTAATAAATTAAATCCGTTTGAAGTTATTGATTCGATTCACTAAAGAATATAGAACCTTGACCGTGGAACTAACGAGGGAATAACGGGGCGTGCAACTACAATTTTTTTTCAGGAGAGGTCTTCGGAAACTTCGGATTTCATTAGACATGTGTTTTCTTAATTTTGCACTGTTTCATTTCGTCATTTGGATTTTTTCAAAAGTACAAAGAGTCTTTAGTCGACTCGAAAACCCCATGTTATGGGCCATAACGATTTTCGATTTTCAAAGGTCAAAAATCAAATATATATTTTTTGATCCGTCCGGAAAAATAAAAAAATACATATCTAATGAAATCCGAAAAAAATTGACGAAATCGGTGTGTTGAGCGTTCCGCCATTCCCTCGTAAGTTAAAAATTGCGTGACGGGTTCGTTTAACAAAACACTGTGCTCGTGCACTGGGCGGATATCCATTTAATTTAATATTAAACTTTGACATTGAACTTCATTCCACGATGTCTTTCTTCCTTATACGAATACAACGTCACCGAGTTTCTTCAAGTTCTGAAAAATTTATAAACAGACAAATATGTATCATTCCCTTGTGAGTAAATTATTTGAATTACTGTATCCATGCTATGGTTTTTCTGTGAGTGATGCTTGCATTATTTACTCTTGTGGTAATGTAGAACTGAACTCTACAAAACAATACTG
>JAQIXO010001110.1:0-13831 GCA_034700305.1 Protaphorura armata
ACGTTGGGCGAGTGTGGGGATAAACCCACAAAGAAAAATGGATTCCAAGTCACTGAAATCGCATTCATGAAAAATGGTGGGTCCAACTGTTGCTTACATCATGACGAGGAGAAAGAAAACATAATTACATGTGACGAATGTGAGATGGACGAGAGGCAGGTTTGGGGGTTTAGCACAAAACCCCAAAAACCAAGAATTGATGGTGTATGAAAAAATAATGTATACCGATCAAGTGAATTAGATGTATTGGTTTAAAATAAATGTCATTTCTTTAACTATGGTTTGGCTCATTGAGATTTATTTGTATTTCTTTTGTATCTTAATAGTGGACAAAACTTAACAACAGTTGAGTTTGTATGCCTTCCCAAATAAGCCTTCCCATTGATAATGCTCCGGAGATTTTCAACTGATGGCCTCGTGACACCACACCGGTGGTCACAAAAATCTGAAACTTGGTACACATCGTCTTCCTGTCCTCCATCGCTAAGCGAAGTACTCAGATCTCTCTCCCGTGTAAAATCCTCATGTAGTTAATTAAATAAGTGTATTTGTATTAACTATTCTATTATTTTCACAGTCGTCTGACTTGAGCAGTTTCTCTAGTGTGTGAATTCTCTTGTGGTTAACAAAGTAAGCGGACTTTGTAAAATTCTTCTCACACTCGTCGCACTTGCAAATTCTCTCCACAGAATGAAATGTCTTATGAACTGTCAATTGGTCTTCATTTGGGATCGAATGAGGAAGGCTGTCCTTAGATTTCTGTCATCCTAGATTATTCGGAGTCGCGTCGTGGGTTTGGTACCTGTACGTTCAATGGCTCGAATTATTGTCCCAACTGAGGGTTTGCCAGGGTTGAGGAAGACACGGAATGAGTTTCAATTTACCGCATTAACCTTGGCATACCTTAGCACGGAATGTGG
Source organism: Protaphorura armata (assembly GCA_034700305.1). Taxonomy (NCBI): domain Eukaryota; kingdom Metazoa; phylum Arthropoda; class Collembola; order Poduromorpha; family Onychiuridae; genus Protaphorura; species Protaphorura armata. Next base: position 921 of record JAQIXO010001110.1, read on the forward strand.
GATAACTTTCGTATGGAAGTTCAACAAGGCCTGCGATCGTGTATATGAATCTGGGTTTGATTGACTGATTGGGCTGGCGCCGACTTTGTGAGCAAATGAAGATTTCTTCGGGCAGTGAGTGGTCCAGGATTTGGTTCTCAATACCTTGTCCTGGGCTGAGCGTTAGCTCTAATAGTGAGTTTTAGATAGGATAAACGCGGGTCCTCCTCATGCCTGTGTTGACTTGTCTTTGCTCACTATTTTCTCATAAAAATTCTACCCGCATAATAATTTTTGTGCTCAGCTGAAGGTTGCATTTTTCCATATGCAATTCTTAGCTGGGAAGAGAGTTTCATTTCCTTTTTCAACCTCCATTCTCTCTTAGTCTTTCTCTCTTAGTCTTTTCGTAATAATCTACAAAAATATTTGAAAATGAGAAATTGAATTTGGATTACTAATGTATTAATTAATTATACATAAATATTCAATATTACTTATTAATGCATATGATTTTGTCGGCGGTTTTACGTCTTCCATGGATTAATACTCACTGCATGTATTTTATTGTTATTCGGAGAGAAAAATTTGATCACAGCTGGTAAGTTGAATTTAAAATATTACTTAACAACTTTTATTTCTTTGCAAATAAGTGGAAAAAATGTTTCGACTCATTCAATTTAATTTCGCTGTACCCACACGCAGAAAATTCGGAGACTGAGTTTCTAAAGCCGCAAGGAAACGCAGAATGTACAGAAGAAGGTTTATTTTGAAATCCATTGGATTGTACAGCATTCTACCAATGCACAACTGAAAGTCAATCCCATGGATCCCAATCCCCACCAAGATTTAAAAGGTACGATTTCCAATATCAATGTCCACCTGGAACAGTGTTTGATACCCAAATTAATAATTGTAATCATCCATCGGACTCAACTCCTTTGTTAAACTGTGATGTGGTTGGACCGGTTGGAAATACAACGACGACTAATACAACAATGAGGCCGAGACCACAAGCCACAGCTTCAACAAAACCTAGCTGCTTATGTAGTAGTTGCTACACCATGTATGAGTGGAAATGATAAACATATATGGATTCCACTTGAAATGGCAAAGAGCGGGAGATACAAAAATAAAGGCATTGGTAGATGTCTCTCCGTTGGACAGATTGCTGGAACTAATGTACGATCATGCATTGATCCTACCAATTGTCCTACGCCTGTCTATCCAAGAGATTGTGGGGATGCGCAGACAAAGAGAAATATACTTGTATTCACTAAAGACGGGCACATTAGAAATGATGAGTACAATTGTTGCTTAAATTATGACACTAGCACAGGAGGAGCGTTCAACAAAATTTTTTGTAACGTATGTGTGGAAGGAAAGGACGCCCAGAAGTGGGCATTTAGTACAACCCTCCCCACCCGCTAAAATAAATAAATAAATAACAAATAATGTGTGAAGGAATACCATCTAATGAATTGGATGTCATGTGATGTACTGGTTCCAAATAAATATAATAATTTATTCGACTCTGGTTTTGCTCTTTGCGTTTTGTTTTATTTGTGTCTGTTATATCAAATGAATATAAGCAGTAAACAACAGTTCTGGTTTAATCTTTCCTTCCCATTCCCTTCCCATTGCCAATGATCATTTCGATGATTTCAGCGAGGGTGTATTGCTGTACGTAAGAAAAATATTAGATATAAATCATTCAATAAATTTTTCTTCGAATCGTTATATAGAGGTTTGATTCAAAAGCTCAGTCAGACTTACACTCAGAGCTTCATTGAGAGCCTCCGTGGCCAATTTCTCAACTTCTGGCTTAGCGGTTGGCCAAGTAGCATCAAATGTGTCTTTCACTCCAGCATTAAAAATTTCCCAATCAATTGGAAGTCCATCTAGAGCTGCACCTTCCGCATTAGCTTCAAAAGTTTCAAAGTCCAGATCGATGAGCAAATTCCTGACGGTAACTTTGTTCGTGATAAGATTTGGGAATAAAGTGAGGGCGACCTTTGTCTTGACGTTAGTGGCTGCAGCAGAAAGGGCGCCACCGCCGGTCACGGCAACATTGGTTTCTCCAGAAATGTGTTTGGCATCCAAAGCATATCCACCTTTGAATAAAATTTTTATTTGCAGCGGTCATTCATTTAAAATTATTCCGACAATCCCACGATAACACCTTGTCTGAAAGTGTTAAGAAAAATTGGAACGATATAAAGAGATTTTGCTTATCAATAAGTATAAAACAAGATATTTGTGCTAATGCTTACTGGATGGAGCCGATGCCTTGAAGAGTCTCGGAATCCCATACCCATTCCTTGTCAGCCAAATCCATAGGGTCATCTTGCGGAGGAATGATAGTACCTCGAGAACCTAATTTGGCCTTCAAGGCTTGAGCGAGTTGGGACTTCAGCAATTCCTTCGAAGGGACTATAAGAAATCAATTAATTAATTTAGCCCAAGATTACAAGGATTGAACGTTAATTGCTTGTTTTACAAAATGTTAGCACCTTGTTATTTTATTCCCTATATCTGAGTAGGAAAGAGCGCCGGTAACGCAAATCAGAGTAATGATTGCAAGGAATCATTCTTTCATTTTGACCTCTAAGTTTTGAAATGTGTACTTAGACTGTCAGTTAGAGTTGCAGAACGAAAATGATATTCCAAATTACATGTACACTCGTGTTTAGACGATCATGTCACGCAGTTAGTTATTGTCCAGCTAATTAATGTGAAACTGTCAATTTCAAGTACTTTGATAAGATATTAATATTAGCATTTAGTACTCGGGAAATTCAATGACAATGTTTTGTTAAATTTAGTATAGCCATAATTAATTGGTTTGCCAGATGCTGAATCGCTTCAAATCGCCCAGTTTTATTGTTCAGTTCGCAAAGGACATTTTTAAGCAGCCTGAGTGTGTTTCAACGAGGTGACTATTCTATTGAGAAGTCGAGCTAATGGACCCCTTGTGAGGTGAATGTACGCCGTACACGTTATATTTAAGCCAATGCCTAGAAAAATACAAAATTGAGATATGAGCCGAGCAGGAATTGAAGCTGAGGTCTCAGAATACAACATGCATTCAATGCAATGCCCTCTACGCTTGAATCTGTCAGTTGGCAAGCGGAGAGTAAGTATCATAAAAGAATTATGCTCAGATCTGCGGGCTGGTGGATTTTATTTTGATGGGTAACGCCTGAAATAGTTCCGTTGTGCCTTGATTTCTCTTGAGTTGGATTTTAATTTGTAATGTGGCGTGTCGTATTTTGTACCTCCAATCAACTGGAGTGGTACTCTGGTCTGACATTTACAGTAAAAATAATATTATAGATTGTGAACCGGATCCGTTTAGTATTTGTGCATAGTAGTAACTAATTAATTTTACAAGTATCGCTCAATTCAAATGTAGCTGAATCATGTTCCATTGTCGTGTTACGACCACTCAACAAGCGTATTTTTGAATTGATGTGACCAAAAGGGCTTAAAAATTAAAACGATAATTTATACGCTGTGCACGTGGTTTAAATTTTTTGAAGAACTCTTGCTCTAAAATTAACCACCTCATGCATAACCCGAATTTGTCCCGACTAGGATTTTAATTCATTTTTTGAAAAAGTATGGCTAATCGGCTAAAAAATTGTCTTTTGTTTTGATTTGTTGGTCCGTCTTCCGACAGACCGTTCAAAAAATAATTAAATACTCATTTCGTGCCCCCCTCCACGGAAATCTTTAGTAAAAGGCGAAAGATTTATACGTCTTGAAGGGAGACCAGAGTTATGGGTTACAAATTCCTACAAAGTAAGGCTACTGGGGTAACGCCATTACCTCAAGTGAACTTTACCTCTCGCAACAGATACATAACCGAATTTATTTGTTAATCCACAATATTTTTATTTGTTTCGTTAGAGCACATACAATTATACACGATTTTGCATTCTATTTATTGCAAGAGCTTCAAATATGTGAGAGAATTCCAAAACTTAATTTATTACAGTGCATAAGACAATTTGTTCTTTGGTGTTAGGAATAAATATGTAATACACAAATACATGCAATTCTTTATCAGTTGACCGACTCGGTTGATGTTGATATGGTTTACCTTGTTACCTACGGTTGATAGGTTTGACCTTGTTATTGTAAATAATTTTTCCTATCTTCTTCCCGTGCTGGTCTAATAAGACAATCGATAAGCTTTCTTGAAAGTAACGAATGCAGGACTAAAGCACACAAATAGCAAAACAAAACAAACAAACAAACAAACTTATAATAAATGTTCTGGTTTGCATTGCACTTTCATTTAGTGTACACGCACAGGCACAATAATGCACTAATTTGTAATCAAAATTGCACGGGAGACTGTATATTATTGGATCTGAAAGAATTTCGTAAATTCATTCTAAGATGGTTTACGAAGAAAAAAATATATAAAATGCTCATTTTTTAAAAAAAAATCGTGAATGTGTCTCAAAATTAAATGAAAACAATTAAAGTTAATTTTAATTGACACTAACATTTACACACACAAGATAAAAATAAAGGATGCTCTCTAATTCTACATTAATTATACACGTACGAACATTATTCTCTTTTCTCCTGTAAGTATTTTTCAGTTTACAACTTTTAATTTCATGTATATTTTGACAATTACAAATTCCATTCTAGTAAATATCTAGTAAAGTTTTCGATAATTCGATAATTTTCATAATTGAATAAAAATAAAATTCGGCATCAAAGTATTCCGTGAGTCATCCTTGAAAAATTACTGAGCAATTATGCCTCAAGTTCTTACAATAAAAATAAAAATTATAGCCAATGTCATACAGCAGGCAGACTAACGATAAGAACACACAAAAAGTCAATCAAATCGGACTGATTTGTTTGGCAGTGTGTGTGGTGTCGTCACAGATTTCGTCATACTCATTTATTCTAGTCCTATAACTCATTTTGTAGTTTAATTCACCACCCCGATAATGTTTCATTGTTGTAAATCTATTAAACGGAAGTATTTAACATACATCATTTATTTAATACTTCTGTCATATGCTATTAAGCTATTATGACTGAAACATTAAAAACAGAGGGTTGTATTTTGGCGTTTATATTTTACACATAAACCACAAAGGCCAAACAATGCAGTATAAAAAAGTCAAGTAGGTATATACACTACCGCTACCCTTCCATCATTTAATGCATTGAGTCGTATTTGTTCGTATTTCACATATACAATTGTGCATGCACCTTGTACTATAACATTTTCTGTAGAACTATGGAATGTTTTCACCTGGCATAAACTTAACTAGCCTAAAGCCCGCCCAGATGGGCGGTGCTAGCAAAAATTGAACTTATTTAGTGCGATTTCAATTTTATTTTAACCCAAACATCACTTTCAGAATTTATTCCCTTTCATTTCCAGCGAAATCCCCAAAAAGTTACTTTTGAGCCACCCTGTACATTTCTCACTCAGCCCCATCCCCGATCACCCAAGAATCCAAAAATTGAACGGTGGTACGGCTGAATTTATTCAAATTTCATTTTCAAATCTCAAAATTCCTTTCTCCCATACGGTACGCGACTCCTGCGCACCGCCATCTCGTGGTCAAGAAATAAAACTTTTGTCGTGCTAGAAATACGGTTTCGCTCCTCCCAGTTCAACCCACTCCACCAAAAATCATGTAGCCCGAAGAACTTCTTTTACTTCGTTTATCCAATACTTTTACACTCTCAGATATTTCGGGGAATTATGAAGAAAGCGTTCTGTTGTTTTTGCGCACAGCTCCGTTCGCCACAGTGATTACAAATTTATTAACTTGGTTCCGTACAGTCGGAATTCTTCTTTCTCCAGAAGGTAAACTGAATTATTTCTCTAATGTCGGGATGTCTTCATTAGAAAATCAGTTAACGAGCCAATGTTAAGAACTTGTGGCTTCTTACTATAAACAACACATTGTAGACATCATTCTTTACGCATTCTGTTGATTCAATGGCAGACAGCGTAAGCAGAATAAAGCCATACATACGAAAAAGAAATGTCGCGACTACTCTTGTTGTATCAAGGGAATACCTACAATACACATTGTAGGGATTTGAATAATGTGTGCGATTATAATCTGGGGAGTGGATTTTTGAATAAGGTAAGGCGCACAAAGTGCTTGTGTCCTTGACACTATAGGATTCAATACCATGGGTGGGTACAGTATTTCAAGAACTAAAACGTATTCTGATGAAGCATTTCAAAATACAAAGTAAAAAGTATTTATATTTTCATTTTACTTCTAAATAACCAAGAAGTTTGTATTTAATATTTTATAAAATTCCAAACCTCAAATTACAAAATACTTTTTTTTTGCCGTTATTGCGCACTCGCTTGGCCGAAAACGCATTATAGACGCAATCAAAACCAAATTCTAGAATACATTATCATAGATGAGCTAAATACTTTAAATACTAAACTATATATCAAATACTAAAATGTATTTTGACGTTGTATTTTGAGGAAATACCGAGAAAAAAAAATTGTTGTGTGTGACTCCTGATTTCGCGTAGTCACCACTCACTGCATCAATAAATTGGAGATGAATTAGTCAGAGCTGAGATGTTTTTATACCTAAAGGTCAGAAAAGATGTCGACGTTTTTTCAAAGTGTTTTCAAAATAACGTATTTTGTATTTTACTGCAATTATTACGTACTTTAAATACATGTGCATTGCATTTCGAAAAAAAAAGCATTTTGTATTTTGATATGTTGAATTTGAGTTTGAGGAAATTAGAAGTATTTGATTATTTTGTATTTTCAGGCGATAATTTCAGTATTTTGTACTCAATATACTTTCATGAGTATTTTGCCCATCTTTGTTCAATACTCTGTTCTGTAACGAGCACTAACCATGTACCACATGAAATCAAGCACTAGCCGCATTTGGCCCAGAACTATTGATCGTGAGCATTTATTTATGACGCAGTGCTTACCCTCAGCTCTTTGCACTCACCACCTGAACGGCAAGAATTTTCGGTTAGTTGGAGTGGACGCCGAAGGAGTGAAGTTCCAATCAGAAGTGAGGGTTAGAATAGTGTGGATTTGAACAGTTTTTGTTCCAATTCATGATAACGAATACCAGTATTTCTGTAAAACTTTGGCGCACCAACGAACGTCGAACTAATACACATTTTCACACGAATTCTCTTCTCATTCTGTCGTTCAAGGTTCCAGAATGCTAACAAAAGCGGAATCAGAACTCATAAATTCCATCGTGCGAATTACTTGCAAATTGGGTCTAGCGCCAAAAGATTGGGACTCAGATGAATGTAGGTCGATCCCAACGACTCAGAAATGGAAGAAATATGTGTCACCAGTTCTCACATTTATTGGTTGTGCATACATGGCTTTTGTTTTACTTCGCTTACCAATTACATTCGGGCGATACAATATGTCCGGGAATTTGGATGAGGCCATAATGTATTCCATATTAGTATATTGTCGAACACTTGCATTCATCACTGTGATCACAAATTCACTTTACATGGATGACGCCCTGTACCTCCAACAGCTGACATCAAATTTCAACAAGAAATATGGTATAGAATTACATGGTTATAATTCGGGCTATGCTCACTGTTGTGGGTTTTACAGACATATTAATCATCTGTAATCAAATTCTCAGGTTTTCAAAATTTTGGACGAGAGTATTTGGATCCAAACTTACGAGAGAAACTGCTCAAGTTCTTTGTAGTTGGTATTTTGGGATTCGTTGGAATAGTTACGTTGACTTTCCTCGTGTACCCTGAAAACCCTGCCTTTGTCTATTCCTCCCTGCCAGGTGGCTATTGAACAAAATCAGCACTTGTTGTTTTCTGCATCCTTGAGGCCACTACTGTATTCCTGTTCTTGCAAACATACATAACACTGCTTCTAGTGTTGTTTGAGTACTTGACTTGCGTCAACTTTTGGCTCAAGTAAGTTGTTTAACACACAAGGTAAACTTTTTCGATCCTAAAGGTTTTTGCCAAGGTCTAAATTCTAACTCATACGAGGTCATGAAAAGTCGTCCCCTGGGTTACCATTTAATGTAAGGCGGGACCCGGTCAGATGTCAGATCTAACATGGCTAACGTAGCTTTCTTGGATCTTACTCTACATTATGTGGCACAGTGAATGACATTTATGGTAACCCATTAGGGGTTAGAATTTGACTTTTTAAAAAGCTTTCTAATTCACCATTTGGATGACCAATGAGTTTAACAAGGGGAGGCCGTGAGGTGACCCCTGGACTTTGACACGCCATATTTTCTTTGGTGCACTGACATGCCCTGAGTGGGGTTTGAAGAATATTTTAGTGTTGAAGTGAAAACACCTTCATATACTAATTTTTGAAGTTTTACCCCATATACATAACCCTTACGGGCCGGGGAGGCAGCAGGGAGAAAACAGCTACCACAGTGCTTGCTCCCTCCATGGCCCGCAAGGGTTATGTACATATGGGGTAAAACAAAAAATAGAATCTGGAGGTGTTTTCACTTCAACACGAAAATATTGTTCGAACCCCACTCAGGGCATGCCAGTGCACCCAAAAAAATATGGCGTATCAAAGTTCAGGGGTCAAATCACGGCCTTCCCTTGTAAGAGAGAAAGTTTGAAAATTAAATTTAATTGCAGGTACGAGTGGAAAATGGAAGACCAGGGATTTGAGGACGCCACTGAATCATACCGATCAATACAAATCCTTAGCATTCTTCACAAAATTGTATATTCTTACACTTTTACTCCATTGGTAAAATTTGTTGGAGGAAATGGATCAATGATTTCATTCTATGTTGTTATTCAGCTGAGGAGTCATGTAGGCATTATCTTTTATTTCATGTGTATAATCATAACTCTATTCTGTTATTTAATGTTACTGTTCGGTGCTTACGTCATGGCGAACGTGTACGAGTCTTCAGTCGGACTAAAAGATGTTTTGAAACTGATAACTTTAAAAAGCGGGAGGAAGCAGAAATTGGGTGAAGTAGTTTTAAAAGCCTTGGCTCCAATCAAATGCTACATCGGCGACATGTATTTCATGGACAATGGGGCAAAGGGTGCTATGATAGACTGGCTCATCAATGGAACAGTGTCACTTTTTTTGACTTTGGAATCTATATGAGTCAACATGCAATCCCGGATATTACCGAATAGAAATCTTGTCTCGAATAGTAACCTGGACTCGATTACAAACCCGGTTAAAAGTCCAATGGAAGAAATAGAAACCGGACCCGAATACAAACCGGTCTAAAATACTAACCGGGCATACTCACTTTGACACAAAAATATTGTCCAAACCCTACTCAGGGCATGCCAGTGCATCCGAAAAAAATATGTCGGGTCAAGGTCCTCGTTGTCAGGTCGCGGCATTCCCCTTGTTCAAACACCCAAGAAAAACCAAGAATTAATATTGTATAAAGAAATATTGTTTACTTTATCATTTAAAACTAAAAGGAGAATTGGAAGTGATAATATTTATATTAGTTTTAAATAAATATAATTTAATCATCTATCTACGATTTTGCTCAGTGGGTTTTATTTGTACATTCATATTTTATATCTTGTGAATACAACTAAGCACCAGTTTTGTTTATATTCCTCTTTAAGCCTTCCCGTTGCCAATGATCATTTCGATGATTTCAGCGAGGGTGTATTGCTGTAATAGGTAAGAAAAATATTAGATATAAATCATTCAATAAATTTTTCTTCGAATCGTTATATAGAGGTATGATTCAAAATCTCAGTTAGGCTTACACTCAGAGCTTCATTGAGAGTCTGCGTGGCCAATTTCTCAACTTCTGGCTTAGCGGTTGGCCAAGTAGCATCAAATGTGTCCTTCACTCCACCATTAAAAATTTCCCAATCAATTGGAAGTCCATCCAGAGCGGCACCTTCCGCATTAGCTTTAAATGTTTCAAAGTCTAGATCGATGAGCAAATTTCTTACGGTGACCTTGTTCGTGATTAGATTTGGGAACAAAGTGAGAGCGACCTTTGTCTTGACGTTAGTAGCTGCAGCAGAGAGGGCGCCACCGCCGGTCATAGCAACACTCGTTTCTCCAGAAATGTGTTTGGCGTCCAAAGCGTATCCACCTTTGAATAAAGTTTTTATTTAAATCTGTCATTCGTTTGAAATTATTCACAGATACTCCTTACTTGTAAGTGTAACAGTCCCAAGGTCAATGAAAGCTGTGACTCGAAGTGTGAGCACGTTAATTTGAACATCATCTGTCAGGGTCGACAATCCCACGATAACACCTTGTCTGAAAGTGTTGGGAAAAATTGGAACGATATAAAGAGATTTTGCTTATGAATAAGTATTAAAGTTCAATATATCTGTGCTAATGCTTACTGGATGGAGCCGGTGCCCTGAAGAGTCTCGGAATCCCATACCCATTCCTTGTCACCCAAATCCATAGGGTCATCTTGTGGAGGAATGATCGTACCTCGAGAACCTAGTTTGGCTTTCAAAGCTTGAGCGAGTTGGGACTTGAGCAATTCCTTAGAAGGAACTAAACACAATCATAAAATTAATATAATCAAAGATTAAAAATTTTCAACGTTATTATTATTACTCCCTGTACGAATGTTAGCACTTTATTCATTTCTGTACCTGAGTAAGAGAGAGCGCCGGTAACGCAAATCAAGGCAATGATTGCAAGGACTCTCATTTTGACCTCTAACAATGGAGCATTATGAACTGTAAGTTTGGGAAAAATCTGAAACTCGGTGGAATGGTCAATTAAAATATGCAGATTCCGAAAATCACAAAAACTCGTGCCCCCATTGCGATTTCGACCCGCCCGGCGGGGTCAAAGTTCAAAACCCATGCCATCTAATGTACAGGAAAAGCCATCCAGTTGTGTCTCTCCTTGCCCCAATCCCAGTTTCTCAATACATCAGATGGCATGGGTTTTGAACTTTGACCCCGCCGCTCAACACTCAACTCAACTCAGACTCAACAAATATGTTTTTGAATTGGTGTGACAAACGGTTAAAAATTAAAACTATACTTTTGCACTGTGCACGTGGCTTCGATTTTTTGAAGAACTCCTACCTCTAAAATTAACCACCTCATGCAAAACTCTGAATTTGTCCTGGCTAGAATTTCAATTCATTTAATAGAAGTTGGCTAATTTGCTAAAAAAAATTGTCTTTTGATTAGATTTGTTGGTCCGTCTTTCGACAGACCGTTCAAAAAATATTTAAATACTCATTTCGTGCCCCCCTTAAAGGAAATCTTTAGTAAAAGGCGAAAGATTTATACGTCTTGAAGGGAGACCAGAGTTATGGGTTAAACAAATTCCCTCACAGTGAACCCACTCGGGAGACCGAATTACCTCATGTGAACTTTACCGTTCACAACAGAAATTGAACCGAATTCATCTACATACCATAAATATTTTTATTTATTTCGCTAGAGTACATAAAACTCTACAAGATTTTGCATTTTATTTATTGCAAGAGTTTTAAAATACATGAGAGAATTCTAAAACTTAATTTAGTGTAATAAATAAAGCAATTTGTCCATTGGAGTTGGGAATATGTAATACAGAAATACATGCAATCCTTTATCAGTTGACCGACTCGGTTGATGTTGATATAATGTTCACTTTGTATAATGCTCTGTTTTGCTTTGCACTTTCATTTCGTGTTCACAAGCACAAATGCACTCATTTGTAATCGAAATTGCATGCGAGACACTAAATTATTCAACCTGAAAGAATTTCATAAATTCAATCTACGATGGTTTACAGAGAAAAATGTCATGCAAACTGCATTTTTTTTTAAAAAAAATGGTGAATGTGTCTCAGAAATAAAAAAAATGAAAGTTAGTTTTAATTGACACTAACATTTACACACATAAGTTAAAAATTTAGGATGCCCTCTAATTCTACACTAATAAATAATACAAGTACGAATATTATTCTTTTTTCGCCTGTAAATTTTGCAACTTTTAATTTCATGCATATTTTGACAATTACAAATTCGGCATCAAAATATTCAATAGTCAACCGTGTCAAATTACTGAGCATTTATATTTCAAGTTCTTACAATAAAAATAAAAATTATAACCATTATCATACAGTTGGCATACTAAGAATAACACACATTTATAATGAATACCTAATCAAATCAAATCTGACTGAATTGTTTGTTTTGCTCTGTGTGTGTGTGTGTGTGATGCATGATGGTGTCGTGTCAGATTTCGTCATACTCATTTATTCTAGTCCTGGCTATGACTCATTTTGTAGTTTAAATCACCCCGATGATAATATTTAATTGTTGGACATTATGGACATCTAATAAACGGAAGTATTTAACATACATCATTTATTTAATACTTCTGTCCTAGACTGAAGCATTAAAGAGAGGGTTATGTTTTGGCGTGTCTATTTTGCACATAAACCAAGCAAAGCAAGTCAAACAATGGGATATAAAAAAGTCAAGTATTTACACTACACTACGTAACTACACCACCATCATTTTAATGCATTGAGTCGTAGTTGTTCGTATTTCACATGTAGAATTGTGCATGCACCTTGTACTATAACATTTTCTGTACAACTATGGAATGTTTTCACCTGGCATAAACTTAATACGTAGGCAGTCCATGCATTATTGTGTGTGAAAATTCTCGAATAACTTATATATAGTTATACCGTCTGGGCTTCGCTCTCGGCTGCTGGCCTATAGCCTCCACACCTAACCTAACCTTGGCAACCACCACAACAAACAAATAATGTGACGAGTAAATTCACTCATACGTACGAACATGTGAATTCCAGTGTTGGTTTTTTCAAAATATTTCAATATTTTTAAAGTTAATTTTATAAATGATTCAAAAATAAAATACGTAAAATCATGAGTAATAGTAAAAGTACAACGCGGCAGACATTTGCTGGGATTTCTGTA
>JAQIXO010001111.1:0-13830 GCA_034700305.1 Protaphorura armata
AGAATTACGAGAATCCGTTCACCCGTTTTTGAGAAACCACCGAAAGACTGAAAACTCACGGGGAAGTTTCATAGTGGGGAAATATGAATGGGACACACTGTACAACGGTGTCTGCGGACGGTCCTTGAATAATCCTGACTGCATGCAATATTGCGAATTACAACACAAATGCAATACTGACCGGATGATTAGCATTGGACTAGCATTCTAGTTAAAATGTGCAAAATCGTGTGCATGTGCAGTGCACTGACAATGAGGCATACAATATCTCATTACATAATTTTTTATGAGGCATGTAGTCGTACTACGTTGCATTGGTCTTCTTGTTAACCTTGATAAGTTGATAACTTAAAAAAATATTTAACATCGTCAGTCTGACGGACAATGTCAATTTCTGAATATAATTTTAATTAATCCTGATACGTGCATTGAATTACTACCAACAACTAGAATAAAAACTGCAATTTCTGAATATGCTTTATTTGAATGTTTAATTCATGGCGGGCCAGAAAATATTATGTTTGACCCACCCTGTAAGAATTAACTACAGTGCTAATTTTGTGGATTTGCGGCTGTATTTATGAATTCCAGTTTGGGTTTATTGAAACGAACAACCATAGGGGTTTTTGATTAAGTATAAATTTTCTAGTTAAGGCTAAACCTATGCACATAGTTGCAGTATTACATGCGCAAAAGATAAAACCGGTTGACTATTCACTATGCACTAACTATTCTAATTATAAAGATGAATCTCATCCCATCCTTAGTCATCCACATGTACATGTACGTAAACGTAGTAAAGTAAAATGGGGTGGCAGTTAACTACAGACACTGGATGTGGTATGGTATTCATGATTCATGCATTTATACATTACATATGGTGTGGCAAGTTTGTTGATACGTAATGAAACGAAGGGAGTCATCCTAACCGTTATACACATTTTGATTTTGATGTTTTTATTCGAATTTATAAATTGCTGTTGACTGTAACACTCCTGTCTGAATATTATTCTGTTCTGTAGATTTGTAAAGCTGTGTTTTAGTTTTAGACGGCAAACCTGTCTAATTTTGAGTTTATTTCGTTAGAAAAATTTCAAGGCACACCTGAAGAATTTACCTTGAGAGCGTGAATGTAAATGTAATTGCGAAACTCGTTCTCCTCTTTAACTTTGAACTGATAAGTACGAATACGAATGTGAGTCTTCGTATGACTCTCTCATTCTTTGCCTGGTATGGGTTAACATAAATTGACTATATAAATTGAAATAATATTGAGACATTTGTTTAGTTCATTAAAAATTATAATATTTTCTAATAAATTGTCATACTTTTTGTGTGTCTACACGCATCACTGCCCGTGTCTGCCCGTGAATGTGGAGTCAGTCTCTGGGATTAGAAACGGTACAGTACATACGAGATATTGATATTTTATTGATTGGTTATCCACTCTATGGTCATTGCACAATAAAAATTTATGGAAATTAAAATTCCATATATGTCCTTAATTGGTGACATTTTTTAAGGTTACTGAGATCGCATATTTGAGAAACAAAAACTTTTGGAGTGGAAAAAGAACCGGGCATACTGATCAATAATGGGAAATTCAAGTTCATCTCCAAATAGGGAGACGGATGTTAGGAGAGAGGGATCGAAGCAAATGTGAGACAATTATTATAACTGAACCAAATAGAAATGAATTGAGGGTCCGTATTATGATAGTTTGCAGCGAATGCGATTGGAAAATTTTTACACGTACTCACGAGGGAATGGCGGAACGTGTAACACACCGATCTCTTCCAAATTTGTTTTCTGGAGAGGTCGTCGGATTTTGTTATACACGCGTTTTTATTATTTTTCCGGGCGGACACCCGGAGGGTCAAAAAAAAATATTTGATTTTTGATATTTTTGACTTTTCAAAATCGAAAATCCTTATGGCCTCTAACATGGGATTTTCGAGTCGACCAAAGAGGGACTCTTTGTACTTTTGAAAAAATCCAAACGATGAAAAGAAAAAGAACAAAGAGTCCTCCCCTCGGTCGACTCGAAAAACACAAGTTATGCGCCATAAGGATTTTCAATTTTGAAAATTCGAAAATGATTAAGAAAAAAAATGACCCATGGGTCCGACGAGAAAATCAAACAACACGTGTCTAACGAAATCCCAAGACATTTCAAAAAAATCGGTGTATTACACGTTCCGTTATTCCCTCGTTAGTTTGTTGAAGTTTGTATTGATTTATAATAAGTCTTTGTCATACGCAGGTTGGAAGTGGAAGAGTTGAACCTCACGCCATACTTCCCTCTCGTAGAGATACATGCCGGAACGGAAGCCGGAATATTAAATAAATTCGGGTGGGGAGAAACGTAAGTACAAAGGTTAAGAATAATACATGATCACATTTAAAATGTATAACATTGCACAATTTTTTCACACTATAGTGGCTCGTTCCAGATCAATACATTTGCCGATGAATTAAAAAGATCGAAGATGAATAGAATAAGAAATAGCATAAGACGGCATACAAGGAGACAAAATTCAATCACCGAATCCACACAAGCATTCCCTACAATTAAGGAATTGGCTCAACTCTCACAACATGCGTACAAAATATCGGATTTAAAAAAAGAGGAAAAGGTTCCATTCAAAATAGACCACATGGCGGATTGGATTTGCATTGGAACTGGACGATATTCAGACGGGTATTGTGGGGCTGCCTACGTAAATTACAAACATTCTCACGTGGTCATAGCTCATGGAGGTACAGAATTCAAATTAATTAGCAAACCTGTGGAGTTCTTCCGAGACTTCGTTTGTACGGACGTAGGTGGTGTAGTACTTGGCAAAGACGTGTCTCAATTCAGCTCTGCTTATATTTTTACTAAAATCATTGTGAATCTCTGTAGTGACACTCAGTTTTCAATCTCTGTCACGGGTCATTCCTTGGGTGGTTGGTTGGCACAGATCTCTGCATTTTATATCGCACACCCGAATTACATATCTCAAAATGAAAAGGTTAAAAAAATTATTGAAGACAAACAAAAGAATTTACAGCTTAGGGACTACGCAGAAATCAAGAAACCCTATCATTTGCACACAGTCTCTTTTGATAGTCCTGGGTGTAGAGAAGCATTAATAAAGATAGTCAAGGGGCGTTATTGTGATAAAGCGATTGAATGGAAAGAGAATGTTGAGACTCTGGACTTTACTGTCATATTATCTTCAAGCAATATTGTCAACACATGGGGAGAACATGTTGGGTATGTACTCACTTTAGAGATGCCAGGTGTACAGGACATCTCATGGATTACTGCATCTCATGGGATTCAATTATTTGTTGATCATTTATCACCGGAAGCGCCAGAATTAAAGGAAGTGCACGACGTACACTATAGAAATACTCACCAGTCTGAAGTCGAGTCTATTATTATTGATCGATGGTTTCTGGGTAGATGGCATTCTTGTCAAGCCCATATTTTTAGTCCCAAGGAGATTGAGTTCTTAACTCGTGCTCAATTAATCCTTAAATGGAGAAATAAAGAGAGCTTAGAAAGTTCAGACATGACAATTTTTAAAACAGAGACACACAAGAAGGCACGTACAATTTTAGAAGATATAAAAAATCAAGAATGGAATGATTTTGTACAAGAATTCACTGTAAGACACAACACAATTTTTGGAGAGAAAATTTTGAATGAGATGAAAACTAACATGTCAAAATTGATTTGGAAAATGATCAAATGGTTCAGACACAACAGAGATTGGTTGAATGGGCATGAGTTTCAACACGTAATCCAAGATTTGCCAGGGTGTAGACAAATGTTTTGTGAGAGTGAGGGTTCCTTATACAAAAACAAACTTCCAAAACTTAAGGCCGGGAAATGTACCACTCCGGACCTTTGTGCTCAAGTTACGTCATTTCTAGGAAATTCCGGTCAACATTTCTTGCACTTTAAAGCCGGGAATAATGGGAGACAGAGTCGATTGTACATGTTGCACGTCTTTAATTGCCTTAGGCGTCATTACAAAGATCACTTTGAAGAGCACACTTTGTTCATAAATATCTTATCTCTCCAACGTCTAAGCTTGGAAATTAAGATGGCTGAAATATTCAGTCAGACCAACTTCAGATTGATTGTTGTTGAATGTGATTCTGAAATTAATGAAGAGATGAATGCTGTGATTAATGGAATGATAGCCAATGTTATCTCTGCAAAGATGAAGTTGGTGCTAGTCATACGTGACGAAATAATTGTCCCAGCTATAGAAAATGTTCCAGTCGAATGTAACGTGGATCCCACACTAAAATTTGAGAATTTGGATGAGCCATCTAAGAAAGTAATTTCCCACTGTCATGTTAAGATGCATGGGTACACATTCATGTTAGGAAAATCTGACCAGCATCGTGGTCAATACCTCCTCGAAGACGTCGGTGGCTTCTTGAATAATTTCAACTCGTCTGAAATTATTTGTGATATTTTTGATGGGAAGATCATTGACCTGTCAGGTGGGAGTTTACCAGTAATGGCTGAACATTACATACCTCGGACACTCTTTCAGATCACACTAAATGTTGAAAAACTTAAAGGTAAAGTGAAGTATTTCTCAGATACAATTGTGGTCAGTAACAGTGAAACGTCAATTAAAGTTCTGTTTCCAGAGCTCATTCCTTTGTTTGATAAAGATCTCATTTATGAGCTACCAGTTGGCGAGTATACGAAAGAATGTTTCCAGAATGACTGTTCATTGAAGTTCAGTTCTAGAAATGTGCATTGGTTCAAGGTAGAGAAGGTCAAAGATGGGTCAATGTTCATTGATGTTTTAGTTTGGCAAATGTCAAACGGTCAACCTTGTTTTGACTATTTGAAGAATGTTGAAGGCGGAATTCCTGATTCAGACCTACACGAGTTGAAAAATAATTTCATCATTCTAGCTGATGAACCAGGAATGGGCAAATCTGCGGCCATTACAAAGTTGTTTCTAGAATACAGAAATACACATTTCAATTCAAAAGACCCTCATTTTAATTGGCCAGTTTACATCAATCTTAATGATCATCAAGTTGAACTCAAAGACACGACTTACTCATACGATTCGGCATTACAATTTTTAGTCGAAGCATTGAGCTTGGACCGTAGATATGGAAAATTACTTTTTAAATTTTGCTTGGAAAAAATAGGAAATGTGAAATTCTTTATAGATAGTTTTGATGAGATATCTGAAAAAGGACAAAATTTCGTAGTACAAATGCTCCAACAATTAAAAGTCATGACACATTCGAGAATCCGTGTTTGGATAGCGACAAGAAACTATGCAAAGTACGAACTTGAGCAGAGACTGGGAACAAAATCTTATCGATTCCACAGGATTGAGGAGCCAGCTCAAAAAAAGTTTTTGGTGGATTCTTGGACACATAAAGTTTCACTTCAGCAGATTGACAACACCACTAGAAGTGTAAAATTGGCAGAATTTTTTGCGGATCGAGCTATTACTGAAATACGAAAAGTTTTAGGAACAGACCATACATTCATTGGAATTCCATTGCAACTTGTTTTACTCGCTCAAATTTACAATGACAAATTTCTACAATTGTTAAAACATAAATTAAGAGATGGCGTGGAAGGAAATGAATTGAGTCTGTCAGATGATGATTGGAAAAACTATTCCGACAAATTCTCAAGTACACTTGAACTGTATGATCTTTTTGTTGAGAAAAAATTGAATATATGGTTAGAGGATAAATTCAGATTTGACACAAGGACTGATTGGATGGATGACACATTGAGAGCCAGAATGAATAAAATTCACAGTCATGCTGCATTTTTGTATATATCATCTTCAATTCTTACAAATTCCGATGTCAACGTGGAGGCAATGGGTCCCGGCGATTCCTATGAAGTGAATCGAGTTGGTTTCTGTGAGAAATCAGAATCAAACTTCCGATTTTATCATCAAACAATTGCTGAATACTTCACTGCCAAATTCCTTGTGAACCTCATCAGAAAGAATCACAAAAATAATGTAGTTGCATTTCTGAAGACACATTACCACCAACCCTACTTTAAAAGAATTCGCCACTTTTTAGACAGCCTTCTCTGTATTGATATTCCAGTTTTGAAAAATATTGAACTTCTCGGTGGGAGAGATTGTGATCCTACGATAGAATCTCTTTGTCAGCATTTCACGAATTTGGATTGGGATCGTGTGGATGCATTGGGGAGAAACATATTGCACTACGCAATGGCTTATGGCAACCATCACTTCGGGATAGTCTGGATGATTGCAAAAGCCTTCAGTTTATTTGATAGGAAAGATCGTTTGGGTGAAGCTTGTTTGTCCTATTTTTGTCTGTCAAAATATTTCCAATATTTATGGTTTCCACATCTTGAAGTAGAGAGAGATATCCTCAGAAATGAAAATTTTGGACGAAACGAGGGAGACTTGACTTCACAGATTACAGAAGTGCCAGTACTTTATTCCATATTCAGTGGTACAGAATTCCAACTGTGGCTTGATCAATGTATTAGTCGCGAAATGGATATTGGAGGTAGAGACCGGATGAGTGAGACCCAACAAGGTAGAGACCGACTGAGGGAAACCCGACCTATCAATTATGAAACATACATACATTTTCAGAGGGCAAATAGATCTTTACTAACTAAAAGTGTGGAGATTAACATGACATGGCTTGCTCACTGTACAGAGAACGAAAATACTAGGGTCCATGATTTCTTGTCACGATTGTGTCGCCATAATTCTTTGGACGAAAATCTTGAGAATATATTTCTGGATGAGTGGTTTGACGGATGTTTGAGTGACAAAGTGGGTGATAGCTACAAATTGGGTGCAAAGTTGATTTTTGCTTGTCGTAAATTCAAGGTGTGGGACGAGTTTGTACTCGGAATTCTAAGAAACAATCTTCCAAGCTACTACCACAATGCCTTTCCCTATATGAGCCCAAGTGATGAAAATAATTTATGGAAAAGTTGTTTAGACGTGGAAGATAGAAGAAAGATGTTACTTGTAATGGAAAACTATAACTTCTATTCACTCTTCAGACTGAGAGAAACGATGAGTAAATTATTGCAGGATGTGATTAACTTCGTGTATAAGGAGATGAATGATGATAAATTTAAAGCTGCATTGAATAAAGGATTGGTAAACGCGTTTCATGTGTACATGTGCAAAGATTACCTCAATATGGCTTATAACATTTATGACAAGAGTGATGACCAGGCGAGGAAACAAATGATCAAGGAAAATTTTATTTTCCAATCGGATGACACTACAAATGAAGAACCTGAGCTCATTGTTAATAGTGCACAAACATTTAAAGATATTATAGATGGGAAAGATAGCTTGTGGACTCTAAAGCCCCTGGTCAAAATTAAGGAAAATGATTTTCAAAATAAATTCTTTACATTACCCGTAAAGGCTGAGTATCCAAACACTTCAAATGATCAGTGACTGAAGATTTTATTGAAAATTGTATTGTTTACGTTTTGCAGTACAGTGAATTGGAACTCACAATGATTTGAATTTGCGTAGTACTGCTTAGTTTGATCAAAATCTCAATTTTTATTGTTCCTCACTTAAAAGGGAATGCTGACCCCCAGGAACTTGACACGCCATATTTTTTTTGGGTGCCCTGGCATGCCCTGAGTGGGGTTTCATGAATATTTTCTTGTAAGAGTGAAAACACCTCCATCTACTAATTTTTTAAGATTTGCCCCATTTAGCCGGGGTTATGCATATGGGTTAAAACTTCAAAAATTAGTAACTTGAGGTGTTTTCACTCTTACACGAAAATATTGACCTAACCACACTCTGGGCAACCGAAAAAAAATATGGCGTACTAAGGTCCTCGCGTTCAGGTCATGGTACTCCCTTGTCAGGTTATAATGAATAATTTCAAATGTAATTCAAAAGTGAGAAGTTGACTTGTTAATTATTACTGTGTGTTTGTGTGCAAATGTGTTTATTACTGTATCATATCGTATGACTGTATTGTCACTATAAGTTCATGGGGAGGTGGATTAAATAAAATTACACAAAAGTATGTTGGTTCTCTTATTTGTTTCAGCACATGGAGTGTTATAAAAACTAATATGAATTTATAAAACCCTTCGGATATAAAATTTTACTGAAAATATTAATTAATGCATTTCCCAAAATCAATACATTTGTAAACTTGAAAAACTAGATTTTGTGTTGGGAATTTCAATGTTTCATGGGAAAATTTAATTAATAGAAAATAATAAAGTATTTTGTAACTTTATTTTGCAGTTACTCTTATTTTTCAATTTGAATCGTACCCAATAAAATCAACAAGAAAGACCAGACTTCGTCGTCATAGGAATTAATTTTGTTTATAATAGTATTATAACAGTAGTGGAGATTGAGAAAAATTCATTCTGAAAATTTATTTGCACAAAAAACAGGTTCGGAGAATTGAATCGATTGGTAATAAATATGCATGTATTCACATTCGTAATTTAAATTCCATTCATGTTTTTTGTGTGTTACATATAAATATTATCTTATCAATTTTCATATGAATGTACTAGCCGAGAGAATTCATAAGAATACATACGAAGCGAAGGCGTGCTATAATATATTATGCATACTATGATAATTTCGCAAATACTGCAAAAATTCCTGTGTGATTTTATTGAGACGCCTTGCATTTAGTTTCTCCTGAAGTTTAAACTACATGCAGTATTTGACATTGACATGCTTGAAAGAAAACCGGTTGAGTCAACTGAGTCTGCCTGGTCTCTGGAGTAAATTCTAATTATAGAAATGAATCTCATGCTTTAGTCAACCAAATGTTTGCAGACTGATTTAAAGTTGGAATGGAAGGAGGGTGGCAGTTAACTACGGAAACTAATGTGGTCTGGTGTCTGGTGTGTGGATTGAGTATGGTGTGACAAATTTGTTGATTCATAATGAACACAAGGGATACATACTAACTGTTCCAGAAATTTTAGCACATTTTTCTTTGAATCAATAATTCTCACATTCAGTATTACAATGTGTATGACGGGTTTTTTCTTAAGGTTTAAGTACTCCGTGTGTCTGCGTGTACAAATTCATCAAAAAAAGACACCCTATGTGTGTACGGAATGGATCATGTTATTTGCAATCACATTTCAAAAATTTACCTTGAGAGAGAGCAAGTGCAAGCGTAAATTGCGAAACTTGAACCTGATAAGAATGAATGTGGGTTCTACCATGCAATTTCATTAAACTTTCTCATTCTTTGTATGGTAGGAGTCCGAATAAATTGACTTTGAAATAATTATTTAATTTTTCTTTTTTTAATTTAATTGAAAAGAAATCAGAATAAATTATCACATGGTTTTCCCTGTGTCTATTATAATACACGTTTGCTTCGCCGTACGATGGACATGGGTTCCATCCTCTGGAATTAAAAGTGGTACTGCATATAAAACGTTAAAACATTTTATTGTGCATTTTCTCAAGTTATGGCGATATTATCGGAGTTTCGATAAAAATTAACACAATATATGTTGACACAACTTAAAATTGTATATATGTGCTATAATTGAAGTCCTACTTTTTTTTAGGTTTGCGCAATTCGTAGTATTCCTTGAGAATATCTTGGAGTGAAAATAAGGACGTACATACAGACACAATAATGGGAAATATATTTTCTTCTTTATATCATGGAAGTGATACTACGGAATGGGAACCGCTACAAATGTAAGACAATTTCTCCATGAAAACTGATTTGTTATTTGACATCGTCCAATGAACAATTAATGTTTACATTATTATATTATTTTTATAATAATTTCCTGTTATACACAGGTTGGATGACACTGCCGTAGTCCTGCCTTCCTTGCCAGCCGAAAAGTTATATGCAAAAACGAAGGGCGGAATATTAAATACAATCGGTTGGAGAGATAAGTAAGAACAAAAGTCCAACAAGAACACATGTTCATCATTGGAAAAAAAAACTAATATTAATTTTTTTTGCACTCTCCAGTGGTTGTTTCAAACTCAATACATTGCCTGATGAAATAGAAAAGTTGAATGTGAATAACAAAAGATCGAGTACGGAATCCGCACAAGCATTTCCAACAATTCTAGAATTGGCTCAACTCTCTCAACATGTGTACACAATTTCGGGTTTAGATGAAGCCAAAAAGATTCCATTCAAAATAGAACACATGGAGGATTGGATTTGCATTGGAACTGGACGCTATTTGGACGGATACTGCGGGGCTGCCTATGTAAATTACAAATATTCTCACGTAGTCATAGCTCATGGAGGTACAGAATTTAATTTAATGAAACCAAAGGAACTATACCGAGACGTACTTAAAACAGACATAGGTGGTGTATTTCTAAACAGAGATGTGTCACAAATTAGCTCTGCTTATATTTTCACTAAAATCATTGTGAATCTCTGTAGTGACACTCAGTTTTCAATCTCTGTCACTGGTCATTCCTTGGGTGGTTGGTTGGCACAGATATCTGCATTTTATATTGAACACCCGACATACATTACTCAATATAAGGAGGTTCAAAAAATCATTGGAAACAAACAAAAGAATTTAGAGATTCCAGAGCAATACATAGAAATCGACAAAAGTAATTCTTATCATTTGCACACAGTGTCTTTTGACAGTCCAGGTTGTAGACAGGCTTTAAAAAAGATAGTTGGGCATTACGGTACTAAAGCGACTGAATGGAGAGAGAATGTTGACACTCTTGACTTTACTGTCATAATAGCGCCGAGTAATGTCGTCAACACCTGTGGAGAACATGTTGGTTATTTACTCACATTAGAGATGACAGGTGTGAACGAAGTCTCATGGGGTTTTGGATCTCATGGGATTCAATTATTCGTTGACAATTTGCCAAAACACAAATTAAAGGAAGTGCATGATGCATACTATAGGAAACCTGTCCAGTCTGAACTTGAGTTTATTATTCACGATAATTGCTATTTAGGTCGAGCGGATTCTTGTCAAGTTAATATTCTTAGTCCTAAAGAACTTGAATTTATTACTCGTGCTCAAATAATTCTTAAATGGAAAGCTGGGGAGAGCTTGGGAAGCTCAGACACTCAAATTTTTGAAGATGTGAAACACAAGGGGGCGCGTGATATTTTAGATTCCTTAAAATCTGAATCGTTGAACGATTTTATAGTAAATTTCATTGTAAAACACAATGTGATTAAGTTTCAGAGAGAAGATGAGATTACCCGAGAGGACAACGTTGAGGAGAACTTTGGCATGTCAAAATTAATTTTAATATTGATCAGGTGGCTCAGACTCGAAGAGTCAAGACATTGGTTGAAAGGAAGTGAGTTACAGAATATGATCCAACATTTACCTGGGTGTCGACAAATGGTGTGTGTGAGTGAGGGTTCTGAATACATAGAGAGAATTCCAAAATTTAACAACGCATTATGCACCACTGAGACACTCTGTGAAAAGGTTAAAGAGTTTCTTGTAAGTAATAAACATTTTCTGCACATTAAAGCAGAGAGGGATGGGAGACAGAGTCGATTGTACATGATGCATCTTTATAATTGTTTTGGAAAGCCATGTAAAGGAGAGCCTGTTCTGTTCATGAATATCTCAATTGTCCAACGGCTGGTCAGGGAAATTAGGATGGAAGAAATATTCAGTCAAACAAAATTCGGGTTGATTGTTGTTGAGTGTGATTGTGAGATTAATGCAAGGATGAATGAAATTATCACAGGAATGATAGTGAATGTTAAGTCCAAAGGGAAGAAGTTAATAATAGTCACAAGTGGTGACAACTGTCCAGCAGTGGGAAATGATCCACTCGAATGTACCGTCGATCCGACACTTCTATTTGAGAATTTGGACGAACCATCTAAGGAAGTCATTTCTCAGTGTCCACTTGGCATACACGGGAACATAATTAGATTGGGAATGTTGGACCAACCTGATAGAACTTGTGACCAATTCTTAGTAGATGATCTTTGTAGATTCTTCAGTTCGGTCTCACTGGCTTCTGAAATTATATGTGACATTTTTGATGGGAATATAATTAACTTGTCAGGTGGGGATTTGCCAACCATGGCTCAACATTACATACCTCGCACACTCTTTCTGATCACACTAGATGTTAAAAAACTTGAAGAGAAGGGGAATGATTTCTCAGATGTAATTCATGTACCAGTAGGCAAGTATACGAAAGAAGATTTCTTGAGTGAATGTAAAACCAAGTTTCTGTCTAAAAATGTACATTGGTTCAAAAAGGAAGGTTCAATGTTAATTTGGCAAATGTCAAACTGTCAACCCTGTCTTGACTATTTAAAAAGTGAAGAAGGTAGAATTCCGGATTCAGAGTTGTATGGGTTACAAAATAATTTCATTATTTTAGCTGATGAACCAGGGATGGGAAAATCTGCGGCAATTACAAAATTGTATCTGGAATATGAGTCAATAGGTTCTCATTTTAATTGGCCAGTGTATATCAATCTTAATGATCATCAAGTTGATCTTAAAAACACAGACTACTCCTACGGTTCTGTACTAAATTTATTAGCCAAAGCCATGAACTTGGACGATGAATTCAAAAAATCTCTTTTTAGATTTTGCTTGGAAGAAGTAGGAAATGTAACATTCTTTATAGATAGCTTTGATGAGATTTCTGAGAGGGGACAAGACTTCGTAGTACAAATGCTCGAACACTTAAAAGGTTTGAAACATTCCAAAATCCGTGTTTGGATAGCGACGAGAAACTACGCAAAGTATGAACTTGAGAAGAGATTGGGAACAAAATCATATAGATTGTACAAGATTGAAATTGACGATCAGAGAAAGTTTTTGGTGAGTTATTGGACACAAAGTGTTCCATTCGAGCAGAAGATGAATGACCGTCGAATTGAAACCTTCGCCAAGTTATTTGCGAAACGGGCTATTGATGATATACGAGAAGTTTTAGGCAGAGATGATACATTCATTGGAATTCCATTGCAACTTGTTTTACTGGCCTTGGTATACAACGAGAGTTTCCTACAATTTTTAGAATTTAAACTAAAACAGGGCGTATCAGAAATTCCATTGACTCTGTCAAATACAGATTGGGAAACGTATTCCGACAAATTCTCTAGTACGCTTGAGCTGTACGATCTTTTTGTCGAGAAAAAATTGAATATATGGTTAGCGGACAAGTCCAGATTAAATACAACGACTGATTGGCAGGAAGAAACACTACGAACCAGAGTGAATAAAATTCACAGTCATGCTGCATTTCTGTATTTGTCGTCTTCAATAACAAATTCGGATATACATATAGAGTCATTGAGTCCCGTCGATTCCTTTGAAGTTAATCGAATTGGTTTCTGTGAGAGAATCATTGAGTGGGGTAAAACTGTCCACATGCCTCAAAATGTGTTTGAACGCATTCGAAAATCAAAGAATGACAAAGGAGAGCACAGCTGGGATATCGTTTTCCTCACACTGGGAAATTCATTTCCTGATAGGACCCGGTCCATAAACGCAAAAGGTGTTTTAAATGCCGAAATAAAATATGGAACTAAAAGTGACCTCTCGGAGTTACTCAAATTCAACTCATCACAGATTAGTCCTCGACATATTCATTGTTTCGAAGAGATAGATGAATTCAATTTAGTCTGGAAATCTTCTACCCAGGAACTGCCAGGAACGAGCTCAACTGAACTAGTGGGAATTGAAATATCACAATCAACTTTCCGATTTTATCATCAAACCATTGCGGAATACTTCACTGCCAAATACCTTGTAAACCTTGTCAGAAAGGGTCACAAAAATAATATTGTTTCATTCTTGAAGAATCATTA
>JAQIXO010001112.1:0-13827 GCA_034700305.1 Protaphorura armata
ACCAATTGCTCCTGCTCCATCCCGGCCGGTTACAATTTTGCCAGATGCAACTCGAATTCATCGCATAACTAGGCCTGCGCCTCCCGGAACAACTACTCCTTCTGCATGACGATACTTCCTTGGTGTTGGTCTTTCGAAATAAAATTGAAAATTCACATAACAAATAAAAGTAACTTACTGTTAGAGAGAAAGTATTTGAATGAATTTATGTTGAAAATAAAGATCAATTTTACATCATCAGTCACTAAAGTTGGGTACAGGCTTTGCATGATTCTCATTCCATATAACATGACTTTACTTTCTGCTTGGCCTATATTTGAATCGAACTTAGTTATTTTTAAGCATTCTCCAAACATTAGTCTTGTTAAGGGAGAAAACCAATTTAATTAAGCTGCTTGGCACGTTGAAGGCTGAATTGAAGTAATCTCATTATGTCGAATTTGGCTACTCTCTCATGCCCGGGCCTTGTCACAACCTTGTTACTCAATATAGTATGTAATATACTCAATTAAGTGATTAATCATCGTTTGGCTAAATAGAGTCTAATATGCTGAGTCGGGAGGTTTCCCTGGTTGCTAATGATTTGCCACGGGGGTGACACTACAACAAGAATTCATGCTCAAGAGCAATTAACTCTAATAAATGTGAAATAAGAACATAAAGTACAGTACACAACCTTGGGCCTCCTACATTTGTAATTATTCGCGGGGCTTGAGAGCTGGACAAGCACGTGAACCATGTCAACATATAAATAAATTCACCGCCTGACTCGTTCGACTGGTTCATTAAGGAAAAAAAGCTGACATATTAGCTAAGAACTTTAGCATTATTTTTTCCTTTGCTTTATATGCACATATAAAACTTCATCTTAAACAAGTTTACTAATTCCATTATAAACATAGGTCTGACTGACAGACTCTCCTTCTGAGGAATGATTAAAATGGAGATGAGTAATTCTACTCATTTTCAAAGAACGGATATCCCAGTCGCAAGCCAATTTATTTTCTACTCCAGTGAGAACAACGTAAATGAAGGAGTTCATTGTAGTTTCTTTGGTGACCCGTTGACCATGTTCCTGATCGGAGGGGTCGGAATGTCTGTTGTGAGAGTGTGATTGGAATTGTTGGGAATATTTTGTGTGTCATTGTTTTGTCAAGCCCCGCTATGCGAACATCCACAAATACCATATTATTAGGTTTGAGTATTTGTGACTTTGTATTTGTGCTCATGTCTCTCGTAAGCTATGGAATTCCTTGGTCCATTCAGTATTTCTGTGTCAAGAGATTCGAGTCATTTTTTAATACAGCACTTTGGCCAATCATAGCCGCTTACTCTATACCAGTCCATACACTTGGTAAGACCAAAAACTCTACTCTGCTCACGTTAATTATATAAAAATTAATTTTTTAGTGCTTTGAATTGACATTTTGTAGCACTAGCTGGCTCGACGTACTTTACAGTGTGTGTGACACTCGAGAGGTTTTTTGTCGTCTATCGCCCTCTACTGGCTCGTCCTTACTGCACAAACAAAAATGCTGTCCGGGCCTCTTTGGCCACAACCGCCATTTCTATTCTAATCTCTCTCCTGTACTGGTGGGAGTTCAGAATTGAGAGCGTTCATGATGAGAATGGAGAGTGGACTCACTTCCGTATCCTCGATTCTTTCGAAGAGGAGAAACAGAATCTGATTAATGTTTGGATTCTCATGCTTGTTCACAGCATCCTACCCATGATACTCCTCACTCTTCTCAACCTTTACATTTACTTGAAGGTAAACAAGTAAAGGTATTTTAATTATATTATTTAACCAGTCTGAAATGAATTATTTTTAGTAGAGATCCGACGAGCGAACCTAATGAGAGAGACAATGACTCAGATTCAATCTTCTGAAATCTCGGTTGCCAAGATGTTGATTTGGATTGTGAGTATTTTCCTCCTTTGTAATTTGTGCCATGTGTACGTGAGTGTGAGAGCGACGATGTTAAGTGAGCACTCATCATCAGAATTCCTTATAGTCACTCTCTTCTTATTCAACCTCAACTCTGCCGTCAATTTCATCGTTTACTCATTTAAGACAAAGAAATTCAGACTCGTGTTCCTTGAAATATTCTGGCCAAAGAGACCGAGAGCTCCATTGTCAACAGGCACAAACAATGGCCATAGGAATGAAGGAACTGGACGAGGGAGTGGCATGGCTAGCACAAGATTTTAATTTTGACCCGTTTTCTCGGTGGCAGATGTGTTTCCATATTGGAGCGGAGAGATGCAAGAAATCTAAATTGCCAGTACAAATGTATACGTGGTTTGTGTTTGTGCTTTAATTGGAGTTCAAATTGTTTTCTTTCCCGATCAATCGACAGTAGACATTTTGAATGATGTTAAGTATGGTACAGCTGCCAGTAGAGTTAAACTTGTGTTATTAGGTACAGAGGGTCCCCAAAGATATTCTGGACACTTTTGAAACTTAAGTTAAAAATTCAATTTGCTCGGATTAATTTTTTTTGTTTGCTCGATATGTCCCCCAAGGTTCTCTCTGACTAATTGTAAGCGCCATTTCGACGAATTGTACACTCTATTGACCTCTTCTTCGGTTAAAATTTACAACTCGTGCTGAAGAACGTTCCAAAATCCTACCAAAGTTGATGTACGTCTTAGATGCAGCTTCTGTTTTAATAGACCGAATCCGAAAAAACCCATGGGACTTGTGTCAGGGCTCTTCACAGGTATCTCGGACTTAGGAATAATTGTTATCCCGAGGTGAGACCTCAAATCAGCGGCATACTGTGCCGGTTTCCGGGACGTGCGAGAGGAAGACCAGCCACTCCCCCGGGTATAATTTCGCGACTTTATCCTCAAGTAAAGGCTCTAACACTTCGTCAATATAATAGTCTGTTAATTTTGACATTCCCTGGAAATCTGAGGAGAGGGATGATCCCACGACCTGTCATAGCACCGGTCAAAATGAACTTGTCACAAAACTTTTCAGATTTCTGACAGCAAAATTCGTGGTCAGATTTTCCTGGCTTAGAGTAACAAATTCATCTCGTCCTGCACCTAGAACCATGCCTCCTCTAGGGTCACAACATACTCTGACCTGTGACCTTCCAAATGGGACTCATGCAGTTTTCTGCTATTTGCTACTCGATTTGCTATGTGGGAGGGTTTCAGGGCCTGAACGAGTGGCTTCTTTTTTGTTTTCGCACCCATATCCTTATGAATGACCTTCCACACAGTCTTTTCACTGATCCCAAGGTCACGGGCTATTTGACTGGGAACATTCTCTTTACCCGTAACTTTGTCAATCTCGCGGATTAACGATTTTGTCCTACTTTCGGAGGATGGCATTTCCGGGATGAAGGAAGGGCGGCCAATTTATGATTTACCGAATTTACAAATGTTACTGGGGCTGATATTAATTTGATTAAGTCGTTCCACATTAAATTTTACTGTGATTTGTTAAGTTAGTGACTCGTGAGTAATTGGGCAGTTGATTTTGAAATTATTTGAAATTGTCAGGGTTCGCAGATTATAGTCAGTTGATTATAATCAGTTGATTATAATCACGATTATAATCGCGATTATAATCAAGCCCATAAAAATCCGATTTTTGTTGGATTATAATCACGATTATAATCAATTTTTTGATTATTATCACGATTATAATCGGATTTTTTCGACGGCAGAAAAAAAATCGAAAATCATGATTGTAATCAAATAAATCGGATTATAATCGTGAATTTGGATTTTTGATTTTTATGGGTTTTTTTTTGAAAAAATCCGGATTTTGCGAACCTTGGAAATTGTGAATTTTCTTATAAAATTGGACCATTTAAGCATTACAGCCACTACAGTAATACAATTGTCTAATTGCAAGCCTGTTCGTCGCAATAGAACCATGTTGCACAAAGGTAAGCTCTGCTCACTGCTTCACATTCTTGTCACATGTGTAATCATAAGTATTTCATGAAACTCAACTCTTCATTATTCACAATATTTATAAAGTAAACAATTCAGAGAATGTAGTCTGTGACTGTGCTGTTTGAATCCATGCGTGCTCTAAGGCCACATATTTGCATGGGGCATGAACAGTTAGACGCACTGGACTTTGACTTCCCATTAAACTTTGACCAGTGGCCACTCTACCTATGATTCCTTTACTAAGAATTATGTGGCATTGTGGCACTTGGTTTGCAGACGATGTAAAATGTGGTGGCTCATATATAAATTTTTATTATACGAGATTTTAATTAGAATTATTATTTTGATTGTGCATAGTAAGTCTGTTTAATTAATTATTCACTCTGTACTGGTTCAGCTATAAGCATATAAGTAAAATAAAATTACCAGGAATTTTTATCGTTCCGACTGTTATTCAGAGTATACAGGGAAAAAGCATCAGACAACATTGACAGAGATTAAAATAAATTAATGGGAAATTTTCTAGTGCAAACAGTCGCCCATTCCAAGTACATATGTATTTTTATGTATGATTGTGTATAGTGCGTAGTAAACTAATAATTTTATCTACGTGTACGTACACTTCTATTTTTAGTTGTGGTGTCATTGGACATTCATCGGAGAGTATTTAAAGTTGAACTCTTGTCGTACGAAATTCATTTGCAGATAATAAATGTTAAAGTGAAATATATCTATACCATTTTACAGTCTATCAGACGGACAAGCAAAAAAATTGACAGTGCGCTCTTGTTTTTACAGCTAGACTACAATTAGTTGAATAATCCAAGTTTAATTGTCAAGGTGAATCGGTTTGGTTAGGACAGGAGAAAAACCTAAGGGTATAAGGTGAGTACTATTTGTACTAAGACGTCAATAAATAAACTGTGCGTGCGTAGATAAAATGTGAAATGTACTTGACTTCTTTCTGAAATATCAAAAACGGTAGACTGCTTAATACATTGATTTAAAATTACATTACTCGACTTTCATTTTAGATGTCGATATCAGAGACCAATGCAGCGCAAGGATTCATTCGTACTGTTCCTGACACATCTGTGTCTTCGGCATACTCGCAAATTCCAACTTTTCAACACAATGACTCACTCAACAAATCCACACCCACTACTTTCAAAGTTTTCGACGTTTCCCTGAATAATGTTCAGTTCTTTGACTTTTATGAGAAAAAACGTTTCAGTTCAAAGTCACAAATGCCCACGAATGATTTTTCTAGAATCCATTCACTACTGAATGCGGTCTCGAACCCAAACATACAAATTCTCCAAGGATCTGAGAATTATAACCAAAGTATTACCAATCAACACATTAAAATGGCACGGAATGGTTTTGTGGACACAATCATCCAAGCCTACGTGGGTCATCACAATATTGTCATTCGACCGGATGACGTCTGGTTAGCTATCATCACTCAATTCTCTTTCTACGTCAATGAGCACTCTGAGGAACTTCGTGGACATTTTGTGGATTTTGGAGGTAAAAAAACTCTGACTGTGAAACTTATAGATCCTGAGGGTAAAATCACTATCAACTCAGTTCCGACTGACCTCTTCTTGACTAAAATGATGGAATTAGTTGACAATAATTTAGTGGACACTGAAGTCAGAGACTGGATTTTACCAAACTTCTCCACTACCACTACGACTGACCGATTGACCGCTGGCGTCACTCTATTATCAACTATCAAAAAGTATTTCGAATACCACTGTGGGGTCTCCATTTGTGGAATTCCGAATGTAACACTAGAGGGAAGTGTGAAGGATTGGAGTGACATCCGGAGCAGAGTCGAAAAACTACGACAATATAAGCTTGAGAAATGGGTGGACATGCTAGGACCAGTTCTAGATCAATTCGTTCGAGCAAAGTCTGGAGATGTAGACGTTGAGTTTTGGAAAAATATATGTCATCATGACTATTTGAGAGGACGTGGGGGCTATGTCCCGGATAGAACTTACATTGGAGGATGGGTCACTGTATTTTGCCCTCTTACGAAGGAGGGGTGGTTGCACGACTCATTCAAAAGCATTACGGAAGTATCCACTATTTCGGAACCCAATTCAGCGCGCCGAAAGCCATTAAGGAATTTATTTCCCTCAGAATCGAATGTCGAATTAAAATGGCCTCGGATTGAGATCAAAGAAATTGCAGAGTGCTATGTGGATGTTGAGATCATTTGGAATATCCATGGGATTGAATACAACACAGTTTTCACTGGAGGACATATGGGAATGGAAGTTTTGGAAGACGGTGTTACTCTTCAACCGAGTCCTGGTTGGGTATTCGCGCTCAAGGGCGATGAACCACAAGATAAGGATAATGGCGGCCGGGCAGGGCGGACAAGTTTCTGGCGTTCGCCGAGATGTGTATTGACATAATCTTGTCATCCAGGCGTATTAAATTTAATTTACACGTAACGACTTGCCAGTCTTATTTTGTATTTCTTGTCGTGTGATTTGATTTATTATTCCTCTATTTTGTGTTGAGAGAGTTTAGTTTAAAATGTAAAAGTAACGTTTCAAATTAACAGCGAAATGAGTACAAATTATTGAGTTTTCCTACTTTCCACCTTATATTATATAACACAAAAATTGAACGCTTAGTTGTATTAATTTTGTTTGCATCGCAATAATTTTAATTAAAGGTACTACAAACCCACGTGCAGAAACAAATCTGTATATACAGGGTGGCCCAAAACTAACCGTAAATTCGTCCTCAATTCTTACTTCATTTTATAATGTGAGGTAGTCATTTTACTCAAAATTTAATTGCGCATCTTTTGAGCCCTGTCAGATAGCGCTGCACGATTCCTAGCGAGTGCTTTAAAAAAGTTCAAATTAGAAAAATAGCAAACAGGGTGGTGGAACTCTTTCAAAGAAACTGGAAAAATTAATTTTTCGGAAACTCTTTCAAATGTTCAGGGGAGATCATATTGAGTACGAAAATAACTTATTATCACTGTTTTGCTCCATTTTTGACTGAGAAATAATTTTTTTTAATTATTACGGTTAGTTAAATTCATTTCTCATTCAAGAATGGTGCTAAACAGTGATAAAAAGTTATTTTCGTACTCAATGTGATCTCCTCGAACATTTGGAAGAGTTTCTGAAAAATTAATTTAATTTTTTGAACACAGATTTCGTATTTTTTAATCTAAAAACGCGACAAGAATTCGAAATTTTTTTTACAGCGAGCGCTAGGAATCGTGCAGCGCTATCTGACAGGGCTCAAAAGATGCGCAATTAAATTTTGAGTAAAATGACTACCTCACAAGATACAAAATTATAATGAGCGTGTCCTTGCCCCAGGTAATGAATAGACTCGATTTTTATAGCCCGTGAAGTCCAGCACTCGCTTCCCACAAGTAATTGATAACATTGAAGTTGGATGAAATTGTGTGATTCCTGCTTGACAATAAAGTTCTGAATAAAATATTATGCTTTTCTCAAAGTATTTTTTTATTGAACCAAAACCGTTTAGTTAGTAGAATTTGACAAAGTTTTCCATATAATTTTAAGCTGGAGTTTTGAGAGACCGATATTTTAAAGTCAAATTACATGAAATACTAATAAATTCTACGTCCACCATGGTCGCATCATAAATCGTTCATGTTCAATAGAACATACTTTCAGAGAGCTCAAAAGCACTACTTATTGGACTGTCTAATTCATGACCTGGGAAACAAGCTGCTGCTCAGAAGGTAAACTCTTCGGGCACGGGCAATGACATCTGATAACCTCGTATGTTGGATGAAATTTCACTTTGACAAAAAAATGTTTTCGGATTCGTCAGTTGGGTGACCATGAATGCCCAAAAAGTTTGGTCCGGTACCGAACCCTCTGAACCCCGGAATAGTTTACCTTGTTAGTCTCCACAGTTTTTATAAACAATGTGCTCCATTGTTGTTACTGTTATGTAGCTCTTAATTCATTTACTCGTTACCTAGGTCATTACACTAGCTTTCCTTATTGCGCCCTTGAATTACATAGAATGAAGTATGTCTCCATTCATTAATAACTGCAACAATGCAAATCGCCCAAATAATTTTGAATGAAAACAATTTGTATGTTATGGACTAACAACTTGTTATATTGGACAACATTAGATTGTGAACTAGCGTGTTCAATGAGAACTCGTGTGGTGAGAAGTTCTCGAAGTTTAGTCTCATAACTCAAAGTACTTATTCCGTCTCATCATTCCAGTTTTTCCGGCGAACCAATTGGATGTTACCATGGCTTATAGTTATAGCATGTACTCCTTTATCGGACAATACATGACAAAAATTGGGAAACATTTCGGGCATACGGAAATGCTTGTTTGTTCTGTTTATGAAAGCGTACCTCAACTGTAACAAGTCATCTCAAGCATCCTGCTTTATTAGTACACGCAAACTTTCCACCATTGGTCGGGTGATGCTTGTCACCACAAGATGTCACCACAAGAAGAAGAATCTGCCGATCATTTCTCATGAACGTGCAATGAATTTTTTATTCGATTATTTCGCACCATTCACCGCCATTCGATTTGTGTTCTCATTTAAATCCATTTATCAGTTATTAAATGTTTTAATAACACATTGCACATAATAACACATAATATTCCAATTAACTACTTGAAGCTTTTATACTCTGTACATACTTGTAAATAATTTTTCGTCAGCTCAAGCATTCCACAAAATTAAACATGTTCCTCATCACAATAATGTATAAAAATGTATTTCATACTCCTTAATGTGAATATGATTCCTAGACAACTCACACCTTTGATACGAATAATTCCTTCTTATGATTGACATTAATTGTTTGTAAATAATGTGTAAACACAGAAAATGTTTACCATGATCTATTTTTATACGAACTTTCACGATTTTCAGCACACCCGGAAACTTACATTGCAGAATATTTAGTAGATCCTCAAAGAGACGTACGTCAATCACGAATGCTAATTACGACAAAATTTCATACTCAGTGTGTCCTTCGAATAAATTATCTAATTGAATAAAATTCTGACGCAATGAAAATGAAGAATTGAGACAATATGTTTCATAATATAAAAGCTGAGGAAACATTGAGTAACCTTCAGTCTGATAAATTGTACTCGAAATCAAAGCCCACTAATATATCCAATTAGTTCTTCAAATTTTAAAACATATTTGATAAACGTGTAATATGTTAGACCTGCACCTCTTCTCTTCGCTATACCTTGTGTGCATTCTACAATTCTCCATTTTCTGTAACGTTGGTACAGATTTCTGCGATTCAAATGAAAGCAATTCATTGTGCATTGTGAGTGAAGTTCATTAATTCGTTTCACGTTTTTTTAGTCAGGTACAATGTTATATAAATATGATGTTTAATGATAATAGACTCCGGATCCAGACTGCCTGGCCTACTCGATTCCATGCCATGGACTCATTGATGCTTCCGTTCAAGAACACATTCTCTCTTTTCATAATGAACAGAGGGAAAGAGTCGCAAGAGGTAATTAATACACAGTTTTATATTTGTAGTAAATATAAGAACTACGTCAAATATAAGTAAATTCTCATTATAAACAGGACAGGAAACGTTGGGAAAACTAGGACCGCAACCAGGAACAAAATGTATGGCTGAATTGACTTGGGATGATCAATTGGCGAAAGCAGCTCAGAATTGGGCAAACCAGTGTACACTCTACCCAGACAAGTTTAGAGATTTGGGTATGATTGTGCATTATAATAAAATACTTGGTAAGACAATTTCGATTATCACAAAATCTCTTTTATTACAGATCCATCTAACCCAATAACGGCAACCAATACATCTGATGTTAGTGTTGGTCAAAATATTTACGGATACATTGATGGAGCAGATGTTCTTTATAGACCGAGATCATTACCTGACAATAATTACTGGGATGAAGCAATGAACACTTGGTATGGTCAAGTCAAAGATTTCAACAAAATCTCAGTGACATCCTACAAGCGCAATCCAAATACTGACCATTACACACAGTTCGTTTGGGGAAGAACGACAAAAATTGGATGCGGGTTTCGCAGATGGGAAATGAATGACGGCAAGTTTGCAAATTCTAAATATGTTCTATCCTTATTTAATACAACAATATTTAATGCTTAATTTGAATGTATCCAGACTCCGGCAGATTTGCTCGTATTTTTGTGTGTAATTATTGGCCAGCGGGGAACGTGGTTGGGTCACCTGTCTACACACCTACAAAATCCAACGCAATCTGTGGCAAAGGGTGTGACATTCCGCCGTCCAAAACATTTTCAACGATGAAGCTTTTTGGGGCTTTATGTAGTAAGAATTCTAAACGTTTGGCACCGTATTTGTCAGCATTAGTATATTTGAAGAAATTATTAGGGTCACTAATCACGTTGTTTGTTCGTGACAATAGAAATCACTGGAGGATTAGCTACATCTATCGCACCGTCAACATCGACGACAACGACAACAGAACCGACCCGGCCGTTACCAGATTTCGGGGGATCATTCACAATCATTCCGCCAATTTCGACCATGGACCGGCTTTACCCACCCACAACTGAAACTACGCCACTGACGAGTTCAACGCCAACCACACCGACAGGTCCTGCAACGTTTCCACCACCTCCTCCAGAATCCGCAACAGTTGCGGACGATTCAGAATTCATTTCGTTTTATCCAGTTAGAATTAGACGTACGACCTTGGCTTCCAGTTCCACCAGCACAGGAGGGCCAACTACACTTACTACACCAAGGGGGTCGACAAGACCTTCGACATAAATACACACAGAAGACACCAATATTTAGTTATAAAAAAATATGTTATAGAAACATCCCATAATTTTTTGTTCTCCATAGTTATCGTCAATTCTGAATTTTTTTAATTTTTGTGTCTTGAATGTATCAGTCGTATTAGAATAAAACCGAAAATTGTCATTCTCGCACGTTCTCCTATCATATTTTCTAATTTTTGAACAGATCTAGGAATGAGTATCTGTCTTGAATCGCTTAACAAAGTTTCTCGTTCATTGAATTTGATACCTCATTCTCCTGTTAAATTGTGGGTGCTTGGTTAGCTAGCATGTTTTGTTTTTGATTCATGAGAT
Source organism: Protaphorura armata (assembly GCA_034700305.1). Taxonomy (NCBI): domain Eukaryota; kingdom Metazoa; phylum Arthropoda; class Collembola; order Poduromorpha; family Onychiuridae; genus Protaphorura; species Protaphorura armata. The sequence continues at coordinate 11,060 of JAQIXO010001112.1, forward strand.
ATATGAATATATGATATTTACTGACAAGGGAACGTTTTTGCCTGTCTACCAGGACCTTGGTACGCCATATTTTTTTTGGGTGCCCCGGTATGCCCTGAGTGTGGTTTGAACAATATTTTCGTGCAGAAGTGAAAAGACCTACAGATACTCATTTTTGAAGTTTTACCCATATACATAACCCATACGGACCAGGGAAGGAGCCGGGACCATGGTAGGCGTTTTCTCCTGGCTCCTTGCCTGGTCCGTAAGGGTTATGTATATGGGGTAAAACTTCAAAAATTAGTGTAGGGAGGTGTTTTCACTTCTGCACGAAAATATTGTTCAAACCCAACTCAGGGCATGCCAGTGCACCCGAAAAAAAATATGGCGTACTAAGGTCCTGGTAGACAGGCAAAAACGTTCCCTTGTGAGTTCAATTGAACGAATTGAACAAATATATTTTACTAAAGCCAATTTGTAAAACAGAACCGCGCTAAAACTCATACACAATAGTTTTACGAAAGAAGAATCTAATGCGGGCTAGTCATAAAATGCTAATTATTCGTGTTATTAAGTGTGTGTGTCATTTTTAGAATAATGATAATGATTGTAAGCCCAACTTCATTTGATAGGATCACCTGATGCTTCTTTTTTAATAATATTATACAAAATATTCAAATTCAAACTGAAATATCTAAAAGTGTAGTAGTTTCAGCCCAGCGAGCCATTACGGTTTGACCTTGACATTGGAATTCCAGAATTGATGCAAAATTATTCCATATCACGAAAGAGAAGTATTTTATAATCCAAATTGCACTAAAAATTCCTTAATCGAGTATTATTTGCATTGTCCTTCCTCATGATTGACATTAATTGCTTCAAAATAATGTGGACACACAATAATGGTTTGCCACAGTCTATTTTTAGCCATAAATCGACAGATTTCTCTATAATGTGGAAACCCGGAAACACTACTTAGAATTTAAACTACTATCGTCCAGAACGTCTATCAAAATTACTGCGCATTCCACAATAAATAATTCACGTCTCTACTGAATTAATCGTTAGATTAAGAAAAGCCCGACAATGAAAACGATTGATGGATTGTGACAATCCTTGGCAATATAAAAGGGGGAATTTTATTCATATGTTATCAAAGCTATCATTCAGTCTAACTGCAATAGTTTCTTAAAATCGTACTTGATACTCTGAATTAAAATAATCTTTCCAAATTAATCTATTACAAAAATTTCACAAAAAACAAAATGTTCTTAGGTTTCTATTGGCTTTATCTTGCATGTCTTCTGCAAATCTACAACTTTGAAAACGTTAATGGAGATTTTTGTGATTCAAATGAAAGTAACTCACTGTGTATTGTAAGTAAAGATTAAAAAATTGTTAAACAATAATGCCAATTTTTCGGAAAATTATAACAGCACTTTTTGAATTTCAAGTCACCAGATCAGGACTGCCTGGCCTACTCGATTCCATGTCATGGACTCATTGATGCTTCCGTTCAAGAGCACATTCTCTCTTTTCATAATGAACAAAGGGAAAGAGTTGCAAGAGGTAATTAATTAAATTCATTAAAGATTATATAGTATAAATAATATAAAAATATAATACATGCACACGTTATACAGCACAGGAAACCCTTGGTCAGCTAGGACCACAACCAGGAACCAAATGCATGGCTGAATTGACTTGGGATGATCAATTGGCAACAGCAGCTCAGAATTGGGCAGACCAGTGTACACTCTACCCAGACAAGTTTAGAGATTTAGGTATGATTTTGCATAACATGTGCGCTTATTCTACTTAAGGTTGGCCTCTCCCGCCCGTGCGCCGCGGGGTCCCGCGCAGCGGTTTTTCTGAGATTGTAAAAGTTGCAAATATTGTTCAGAAAAATCCTATCTCTATGAACCCTTCTAAGCAATAATGGACAGTTTAAAAAAAGTTTGAGACTAAAATATTGTAAGCCGTCTCCAGCGCATGCAATGCAGCGCTCTAACGGCGCAATGGTAGGGTTTTTCTGAAAAATATTTGCAACTTTTACAATCTCAAAAACCCGCGGCACGAAACCCCGCGGCGCACGGGCGGGAAAACCCATCCTTAAACTACCACACTCTACTTGCACTTAAACTAGTATCGAATTTATCATGTAATGTAAATATTGATTACAGATCCATCAAACCCAATAGCGGCAGCCAATACGTCAGATGTTGGTGTTGGTCAAAATATTTACGGATACATTGATGGAGCTGATGTGCTGTATAGACCGAGATCACTACCGGACAATGGCTATTGGAATGAAGCCATGAACACTTGGTACGGTGAGGTCAAAGATTTTGATAACGTGTCTGTGACGGTCCTACAAGCCCAACCCAGCTACTGATCAGTACACACAATTTTTATGGGGAAGAACCACCAAAATCGGGTGTGGATTTCGTAGATGGGAGATGGATGACGGTAAAAATTCATAAATCATATTAAATCAAATATATAAGCGTAAGTCTCTGCAACAATATTTTTTCTATTTCGGTTTAGATTCTGGTAGATTTGCTCGCGTGTTTGTGTGCAATTACTGGCCAAAAGGAAACGTGGTTGGGTCACCTGTCTACACACCCACCAAATCAAAGGCAGTTTGTGCTAAGGGGTGCGACATCCCACCGTCGAAGACCTTCTCAACTACGAAGCTTTTCGGAGCTTTGTGTGGTAAGAATTCTGCCTTAATAGAATACCTTGTACCTAGTTGTGATTAATAAATTAGTGATATTAACTTCAATTAA
>JAQIXO010001113.1:0-13827 GCA_034700305.1 Protaphorura armata
CCCAGTTCACCAAGATGATCAGATTGACCAACTTTTCTCCAACACTTTTACCAAACATTTTGAAGACAATATGTGTAGGTATATATTTAACAAAAAAATATTTGTCAACTCTCAAAAGTGTAATTATCAAGCACGTCTGCCTTTTCACTCCTGTACACTCAAACTAAATTCAATTATGTACTGCGTTTGTTCATGGGAAAATAAGGGTCTTCACTTCACACCCGTCACTCGCTGCACTCACAAGGGACAGTGGTCAAAGCAGGGTTCATTCAAATTGTCTTACATTAGTGTGGTCTATAGTCAAAATTTTAAACAATTGAAAAGCATCCCTTGTCAACCCTTAAATTTTGGGTCCACATCATATTTGTAGTTTGTAAATAGGATTGGACTTATCTTTAACTGAAATGACCAAGACCAGGGGTCATGTATTTTACCAGGAGTGAATCACGTGATAATAATAGAAATGAGTGGACTGCGTTCATGCTTTACACGTGCACCTAAATGTCCTGGATGTCCGCATTCTTATCCTTATCAAGCTCCAGAGAACTACTACATGCTAGTTCTATTCTAATCGCCTTGTCACACTGATCTCAATACAATTATTGTAAAAAAATGTCTGAACACAATGTTAAAATATTCAAGAAACATTGGTTTATTTGAGGACAGAATTTCAAAGGAAAATTCGAAACGTATTGTTAGTATGTAAAAGTTTACAAATTAAATAATTCAAAATTACCAATAATTGAAATCATTTTGATTTCAAAAAATAAAAAGACGGCGTCTTTGGAAAAAGAGCTTGTCATTCATTAGAAAAGCATTAGCACATAGTGTGCAAAAATTTGGATAGCTTGCTGAACAGAAATGTTTGTATTTTTTGAACATTTTACGTACACGTACAAATATACTATAGGAATTTCATGTCAATCGCTAAACGTCTTCAAAGATTTATATAATATTATTAATAATTTTATTGATAATATCACGCACTTGATATCAATTTGCTTTTATTTTCCATATATTATGTAGCATTGAGCATTGAGAGAATTTTCAATTTTGTAAAATTACAATATCGGACAAAGAATGTATTTTAACAGGCGTATCGTAAAAGATTCGAAATAAATACATATAATTGAATGCATGGAAATTTATTTATTGACCAACTTTGATTTGACAACTTTTATTTATTGATGATTAGATTGACCAACTTTTCTCCAACACTTTTACTAAACATTTTGAAAGGAAAATAATATTTTTATCGAAAATTATTTGTCAGCTGCCAAAATTGTGTTCTCTGTTCTCAAACTCAAACAAACATGCATGCCCTTTAACATGCCCATGGGTCAATATTTTACCAGGAGTATAACACGTGATAATTACAAAGATTAGTGGACAATGTTTAGACTGTACACATAAATAGTGTCCTGCCTGTTCGTACGTATTCGTATCTAACTCCAAACAACTGCATGTTCCTATTGTATATATAGATAATGTATTTAATACATGAACTATCGAACACAACGTAAAAATTTCAAAAAAACATTAAATACAGTAGAATTTAATTTTTTTTTATGATGGAGAAGAGTGTAGACTGACAATAAAAATTGATTCCCTACTTCAATGGGAAGCATCGTTCGCTGACAGTTAGTGAATCCCTGCAATTCTTTTCAATTTGCACAACAATTTAAATTGTAAAATAAAATGAAACAAGCTCAAACGTTATATAAAATAAAACAATTTGATCTCATCTCTCATAAATAAATATTTTACAAGATTCAAGATTCAAGATTCAAGATTTGTTTATTAACATATCAGTCATAACATTTCCTAAAACAATAAAACCATACCAGGAAAGGACAGTCTATTTTTATTTTTCTAGAGTGTTAGCTTGCATATCAATCCACTTAATACAACTAGTCATGGTGATAACAGTATTCCAGATGTGAATTCGAGTTACCACTAGATTTCAAGGTTTATTTGTTTGATGTCTACAGTTTTGAGATGATATCACCAGTGCATGATTCTATGGAACAATGGGTACTTCACCAGGCTGAGCATGTCCAATAGATACAATACAAGATAATTTATTTAGAGTAATTTGTAGTGTAAAATTCTGTATAATGTACATCAACGTTAAATACATAGAAATTCTGATGGACTTCTTTTCCGCTGAATGTTCTTGTCTAAATATTTTGAAATCGTAGTATCAAGCTAAACTAAAATTTCATCGATAGTTTTATTATCATCAGAGTCTGGAGCAATTGTCGAAATTTGAATGCGAATATTAAAAAACTTGATGAAGAATTGAGTGACAGTAAAGATGGACAGAATGGGCCAAATAATTTTGAAAAAGAAGAAAATCCAACCGGCTGGAGTGGCATAGCTGTAGGTGTGCTCCGTGAAGAAAAACAATCGGATGGCCACGCAAATCCATTCCATGAAAATGAATGCTCCAGTGATTTTAATCCATGTAATGAGCATCCCTTGATACTGAAAATTCGACACAATAAAAAATTACCAGGGGTCAATTGGTCAAGTATGAAAATGTCAAGGAGAGGTATGCGTATGTCTCTTTACCTTATTCACAGCAATTGTTAGGAGGACGGTCATGGCAGATTGGAATAGTATAAAATCTATACAAATTTAATTTAAGAATTTAATGACTTTTTTTGAAGATTTGAAAGTGCACAAGGAATATTTTACTTACACTGGACATAGCCCATGAGATAGTACGCTGCTAATTTGACATCCATGTTTCCAGCGGTATCATCTTTAAATATGTACGCCGTTAGAAAACTTTCCATTCCCCACAACATGGGAGATGTCGCAGGTCCAGAAACACTATAAAGAATGACCGCATTGACAAAAAGTGCTGCTCCGACCAATAACTAAAAAATAAGACAATTGTCAGATAAATACAAGCAATATTGTTAGAACTGATAAAACTAAAGCATTTTTTTTCAACACACAAATAATATTTTTGAAAACAATTTTTTTAAAAAAAAGTTTAAATATTTGTAAATTTATATTTTGTAAAAACTCACCCAGTTTACGACGATGACAAAGTTTACAAGAAGTGTTCGAATGATACCAGCAGACATTTTTAAAATAAAATGTAATATGTATAGAATTTTAAAATTTTTATAATAATTATAACTCGTAGATTACAAGGTCCTTCAACTCTCTTTCTGCTCCCTAACTAAAGACTCTTTAGTAAAGAGTATTGTAGTCCAATTTAAAATGAGGACATTGTTATCATGAAATTCCCTTGGTGCAAGGGAAGGTTTTCAGATGCGGATTATTATCCGACGATTTTCTATTAATAATGTACGTTATAGAATTTTTGTTAAACGGCATGTTAAATTGTATAAATATGGCATAATTTCTGAAGAGGAGATTTTAATTGGTGACACTTGAATAATGACAGTGCAAGGCAAGTGATACACATACACGCGAAAGAGAGCTGTTGAAATGTATCCCTTGTCAGGGTAAAATTAAATGGTCAAAAATAAAGTAAATGTAAATACTAGATAATATTTCTTGGTGTTCATTTGTTATTGTGATGTGACTCATGGATTTTTAGTACGAGTGTCCCATGTGAGATAAGAACAACCAAAAATGACCTGAGAAAGGAAATCCTTCTCTACTACACTGTGTGGTTGCAATTACATTCGGATTTTTCTATTATGCCACCGTGATGGTTTGATTTGTCGTGCAAACAATTTTAAAAAGTGTGATGAGCAGAGGATTAGATATTTTGGCCTGGCAAGCGATTAAGAAGAATACAAAATTTCATGTTTGTTCTCTAAATCAAAATATTAATAAAAATTCCAAGAAATTTCTTTATTGAAAACTTGGGCTATTTTCCTATTACTCTACCCTCTGAGTTAGCTAATCCATTCCAATATTTCACGCCATATAATGTGTAATTCACTGCTGTAATTTCACTAGGAGTTCCTTGTAAGTATTCAGCCGACTTCTAGTCACCTGTACAATTTTTTATAAGTATGAGAATTCATCCGTGAATTCCCGCGTGCAGTTGGACGGGATTTTAACTTATTTCTCAACAAGAACCACATTCATATAATTTTGATAATTAGTGTCATTTTCTAAACGATGGACTTGGAGAATAATTATTTCTGGAATAACAAAATAGTAAAAGAAATTCTCATAAAATATTTTATCACACAGACACGACGTGACGTGTGTGGTAGACAAAGACTAATGCATAAACCCAATGAGATTTTCCACGTTAAGGGAGGTTTAACTGGACCACACACGCACACGATTCCAAAATAGTTGTATGAGAAGTCTTTCGAAATAAAACGACTGTCTGCGTGATTAACGAAAACTGCATGATTATTACTTCAGGAATAACAAAAATAGTTACAACACATTCATGGACAAATGTACCATGATCCAGGGACTTACAAGGGAGAGTCATTACATGTATACGAGGAAGCAGGTATGCCCTGACCATGCATCAATCGAATTTTGTATGCAGAAATCATAACTGTGCTTCTCAGAGGTCACAAAAGGTATACGTGTAATGACTCTCCCTTGTTAGTTAGTTGTCGTTTAAAACGTCTTCTATGTAAACACATCTAGAGATCACTGTGTAGTATAAAAGTCAAGAAAACGTTAAACGGTGAGATGTATCATTAAATTTAATTCTAGACAAACCGGGTCCTGAGAAAACAGCTTCAGCCTGTCGCGTGTCTAGTCATCGAGATCCGCGCCCAATCTAAAACATCTCACAAAATTGTTACACTAGACAACTAGACCTTACCGTGTGTGAACAATGACATGCCTTTCTGCCCTTCATATTAAAATTAAAATGATAAATGATATGAGTTCTCATATGCGATTTCATTTCGATTGAGTCCACGTGGAACAAAATTACATTAAATTAATTACAGTATTTTGTGCTTCTTCGCGTAAACCGAGAACACATAAATTAATCCTATATTATACCTACTTTGTCCGATCGAACCGGATACCCTTCAATTTCTACATTTGAATGACATGTTGTAAGGATTTTCCAGTGTGGGAGGTTTTACTCCACTACGGGACCCACAATATTTCAAAAGTAGTAGATCTCGGACCAATTCTTTCGAAATACTACAATGATTGTATCTGATTATTTATGGAGTAACAAAATAATGTGGAATAACAAGATAGTAAAACAAAATCTCATTAAATATTTTATCATACGGACGTGCGTGTGTGTGTGTGCGGCAGACAAACACTACAGGGCAGCGTAAAATAGCAAAAACATAATGAGAGTGAAAACATCACATTGACTGTTTACAGCATGGGAAGGGAACTCTTAATTTAGAGGTTGAAGTCTCAACACGCAATACTTGCAACATTTTCGAATAACATGTTATGGAGTTGATGACTATAATAGAACTCATTCCACACTGAAATCCTTCAATCATTTCTACGATTGTGTAAACGGAATAATTATTAGGGATTAGAAAAGTTGCCAGAATTATTTCTGGAAAAACAAAACTTAAACTCGTCTGGGTTGTCTGGAAAGTTTGAAAATGATTCTCCCATGCATGGGGTGGGAATGAACCGGACACTTTCGGTGTTTCAATAACATGTAAAGAATTTTCCTGTCATGCGTTATGGGAGATTTCACTGGACCACACCATTCCAAAATAGTTGCATGAAAATTCTAGTTCTTTCGAAACAAAAAGAGTCTGATTAACGAAAATGTTATAATTAATTATAAGTATTCCAGGATTCCAGGAGTGTACGAAAATCAAAACGCGTGTCATCTCCGCCTTCTAAATCCACGCTACTTTCAAATGGCATTTAGATATAAAAGCTAAGATTAAACCGGTGTTTCCAATTCATTCATTTTATAGAACTTATGTTGTTTACTCTATTATTTTCCGTGTATTTAACTCCAATCGACTGGTTCTAACGCATAACGTGGTGTAGTCGAAATTATAATTTCTTTTATAAAAGAAATCATTCGCTTTTAAAGTTTGCGACATAAGTATAATCAGAAATGGGGAAATCGGGGAAATTCACTCCAGGACATGAATCACCAGAAATATGTATAATTGGGGCTGGGTAATTAAATTACGTCTGCTTCGTTTATTTAGCACTAGCCCAAAGCCCATACTACGTATGGGGTATCTAGTAAAAATTGAATTTTCGAATTCGTTATTTCGAATTTTCAGAACATATTTTGAATTTTCACACCAATTCCAGCAAAATCATCAATAAATTTCTAATGGGACTCCCTGTGCCGCTGTCCTGCCATTTTGCAAAATTCTTTAGAATAGACAACCCTTACCCGAGCCAATTTGGCGTGAAAGTCAAAACCTTCACCCTAAGAATCAGAGGTCGCGAGTTCGAATCCCGGCCACCAAATTGGAAAAATGTTTTTTTTTAAGTTTTTCCCCTTTTTGTTCAGTTGTGCAACCCGCAAAAATCATACCTATCCGAAATGCCAAAAATCATTCTGGTCCGTTGCGTACTTTTTGCATGGCAGCGTCGCATTAGATATCCTATGGTCATATTAAACATTTTAGCGTCTATATTCTTTACGATTGCGCTGCTTAACTGTTATCGTTGTTTAATCAGTTTCGTTTTCCTTACTTTTTAGACTTGCTGGACTCTGTGCGGCTGTTCAGTTAAAAAGAAAATTGAATTACAATAATTTCACTGTGTATGACAGTAAGGAAGATGTCGGAGGGTGTTGGTTAGCCAATACATACCCCGGAGCTGCATGTAGTGTTCCAAGTCATGTCTACAGTTATTCCTTTGCACAAGGCCAGGGTACGATGACTAAAATAATATCGGACGGAGTATAAATTGTTGTAAGAAAATTGTTTAAGAGAATCACGCACGTATTTTAGATTGGTCATCATTGTGTGCGGGACAACCGGAAATTGTTGAGTACATGAAGGACGTTGGGAGAAAGAATGACATTTATAAACACATGAAGTTTGGATGTGAAGTCCAAAAATTAATTTGGATGGAAGAGTTGAACAAGTGGAGAGTCCATGTGTTTAATAAAGGAACATGTGTCGTGAATGAGGTTTACTATGATATCATGTATGGTAATATATTTTAATATATAGTATTTACTAAGCATTCATAAAATTAATTATTAGCATGCACTAATAAATTAATTTACAACAGAATCATGGGCACAGGCCCGCTTCGCTGTCCTAACAAACCAACAGAATTTGAAAAATTCCAAGGTCCAGTCATTCACACAGCAGAATGGGATCAAAGCGTTAGTCTAGAAGGGAAAACTGTGGCAGTGATAGGGAGTGGACAGTCAGCTGCTCAAGTCGTACCGGCCATAGTCAACAAGGTCTCTAAATTAATTTCGTATCAACGAGAACCGATTTGGATGGTTCCCAGCGGACGCGGACAGTTCCAATATGGAAAAGTATCAAAAATGGCATTTGCTCATATACCAGGACTTCGTAGTGGATTCAGATTCACCGTACTTGTATCTCTAGCTCTGGGTGAATTCAGTTTCAGACGTCCTGGTTGTCACACAACAATAAGTACGATTATTTAATTAACGCGTGCGCGGTAGAAATCCCTATAAGTACATAATTTAATTACCAAATTCCGCACGTTCTTTTTTTTTTTTACTTTTAGTGCTATCAATGGCAAACAGGTTGGCTAATTTGTGTCACAATTTTCAATTTAAAAATGATCGAGAATTGAGAGAAGCCCTAAGACCAAATCATCAATTCTTTTGTAAGATACCTGGTTTTGGGACTGCTTTCCATTCAGCTCTTAAGCTCTCGCATGCTAAAGTAGTGAGGAGCAGAATAACAGGTGTTACTCCCAACACAATCATAACGGAAGATGGAAAGGAGGAGAATGTTGATGTACGCGTGTTGAATAATTATTTTTAAAATTACATAAATTATATTTTTTTTTCTTGAATGATTGGATAATCCGCATATATATCTTTGATAGATAATAATTCTGGCTACTGGGTTCCGAGTTCAAGATTATTTTGCCCCCATGGAAATCATTGGAAGAAACTCTGTGAACATTTTGTCAAAATGGAAGAAAAATGGACCGTCCGGTTATTTGGGAATAACAAGTTGTGATATGCCGAATTTATTCATCATCCTGGGCCCAAGAACGGTATGTAGTGAAGGAGTATGTGGTGCTTGAATAGAATATATTGTAATGTAATATTGTAAGACACTCAATATTATTACTAACTAATTAATATTTCACAGATTACTGTTAACTCCTTCTTATTTCAAATTGAATGTCAAGTGCATTTCATCATTAAAATGCTGAAGGAGATGCGGAAGATAAGGGCAAAGAGAGTGACGGTTAAAGAGTCAGATGAAATGGACTATATGGAAAGAATAGACAAGGATGTAGAGAAATCAATCATAGGAACTGATTACTGTGAGAACGTTAACTCGTGGCATTTAAAAACAATATATCCAGGCGGTTCACTCCAATATTGGAAACGTACAAGATCTGTCGATGCTTCCAAATTTCATTTTGATTGATTGATCCATTCAATATTATAGCATTGTAGTTCTAATATGTACATATACTGGGAAAATCAAATTACAAAAAGGGTCAGGTTATAATTTGAAGAAGTTTTACTTACGAGGGAATGGCGGAGCCAGTAACACGCCGATTATGTCCGTTCCCCATTCCCTATTACATTGGTCACGACGTGACCACCTAATCCGTGAATGATCTATTATGACTTTATTAATAAAAAATTCACCTGCTCGCCAGTCCAGTCCAATTCATTCTACTTTTAGTTTCATGAAACAGGTACATACATAAAAAATACACTTGTTTGTAACAGATAGGTACAAGATTGATTTGAAAATTTAAAAATATCATCGAACAATGAACTTGTATAGAACTCACCAGCATAGCACTGTGTGAATTCTTTTGTTACTTTTCCCATGTAATGTGAACGAACGAATCCGCAGTTTCATGAACAAGTCAGGATTTTTCACAGTGAGGAATATGAGAAAAAATTTAACATGCTTCTCCATGTATAGACTGCAACTCATGTATTAGCCGCCTGTCATGAGCTTCCCTTGTCCAACGTTAAACCTGTGAGACGTATCATTCATTTTAATTTTACTGCTAGACTAGTTCCCTGAGAAAACTACGTTAGCATGTCGCGTGTCTGGTCATAGTGATCCGCCCAATCTAAAATATCTCACAAATTTGTTACCACCCGCCGCTTGTGCACACTTGCCTGCTTGCTGCCCTTGACCAGAGAGAGAGTCAATGTTAAAATGGATGAAAATAATGACAGATATCTCTTATGCAATTTCAATTCGATTGAATGTAGTAATTACAGTATTTTGTGCATCGCACAAACAAGGAATACATTCTATTCCTGTATTTGCTTAAGAATTTCTACATGTAGAAATTACACATTGTCCAATCGAACAAGATTCTTTCAATTTCAACCTTTGAAGACATGTCGTAAGGATTTTCAACAGTTTGGGAGGTTTCACTGGTGGACACACAATATTACAAAAGTAGTAGTTGAGCAATTCTTTCTACAGTGTATATTAGATGGTTGTATCTTATTAATTCAGGAGGTGGAATTAAGAGGAGGTATTAAGAAAGTAGCAATATAAATATTCAGACTCTCTGAATCTGGGCAATTATTCAAAAAGGATAACTTTGTGTCTTGTTACAAAAAACTTTGTACTAGATTAATCTAAAAAGATATGAGGTATGGAGAATTTCTTAAGCTCATGACTTGTCCGGACATTCAGACTATATATTCTGACTGACTATCCAATTAGACTTTCCTTTCTCAATTCAGAGCCCTCAAGTCTCAACTTTAATTTCTCTTTGATGTTCAGGATTTACTCGGTGGATTTTGTAACTGGAGTTGAGGGTCTGGTCGGTCGTTCATACATGTACGTGTACATGTACAGCTCAACTACAGTTTCGGGTGGAAAAGATTACTAAATCACTCTGACGTAATTACACATGAGTATCATTCATTGTGCAATGCAAATTAACAAGAGAAAAGCTAACTTTTGAATGTTGACCAAAAATACAATTCTGGAACATGAGCAATTATGCTAACAAGTGAGTGAAACAACGGAATAACGGCACCTGGGTCTATCGACCATTTCGACCATTGACGATTTCTTTCATACAACACACTTATCCTGACTATATTTGAACTGTCTAAGTAAATGTTGGGTGAAAAGTGTGGATTTGAAAGGAACAGGACAAAAGAAAATAAATATCTTTCCAAGGTGTCAATTTTGATTTATATCCAAACCAGATTTTATCAAGTGTGTAAACACGAGAGTATGTCCGTATTTTTACTGCGTTACACGCTCTGGTTGAAAAGGAATTGACTGGACTGGAGCGTGTCGTTTTGTCCGGCTTATTTTGAAATCTCAGTCACACCCACTCCAATTTAGTTTCATTCTTATGATATGAGAAGTGGACATTTCTCATCTTCCTATTTAATCTCATATTTGTGAGCGTCTCTTTCTCAATACACTTCCAAAATGCGTGACAATGAAGGTTTTGACAGGTACGCAGTAGTGAAATTGAAATCCATCAAAAATATCAACAATAAAAATTCCATGTCCGTAACCACGAGAGGAATCTCCGTGAAAGTCAGATTTCCTACTTTGTCATAAGAAGTAGAGATCTGGTCTGTCATGACTCATGAACCTGGTTGTCTACAAGTCAACAAGTTGATTAAACTAGAATGCCACTCTCAAAACTCCGGAGTCCCGATGGGGTTTCCCAAGTCTTCAGAATACCTGACCTTTCAAGGCCAAGGCTAATCAATTTCAACATACATTCGTTCGTGTTCAACTTTCTCTTGACTTTAAACATTTTTGCAAAATACCTTGTACTTTTGTCAACAAAAGGTCTCCGAATTTCAAGTTCGTTTTGGTGATTTCATTTATTTACTTCCTGTGAAGTATTATTGAGAAATTCTGCAAGAGGGTGGACAATACATAAACTCAATAATCTACATAATATTAGATATATTCAGAAGAGCTAATAGGAAGTGATGAACTGTTTGCGCATGTTCACAAACAGTGAAATATACTTTCACGGGTCTTTCACAAGCGGACACACTGCAGACCGTTAATTTCATTTAGTCTACTTTTCTACCCGAACGCGTCGTAGAAAATATGCAAGACTTTTTTATTTTGAATTATGTTATGAATCAGACAATAAAATTTTATGAGCTAATAAAAAGATCTTTTCTTTTACATTTCTTTGCAAAACTTTTTATTATGGTAATTTTGAACGACTTGAAAGGGTGAGAGATTTCTTTCTTTTCTTTCTTTCTTCCTCCATCTCCCTCTAACCAGTACAGCACAGACGAATGCGAACAGGCTAATAAAGAACACAATAGAAAAAGATGATGCGAAACACGTATTTTAGAGCGTCGGGAAGTCCAGACCTGGTTAAAATTCTAAGGAGAAAGTAATCGTACAACGTACAATAGATTTCCCTCATGGCGTGCAGATCCAATGACTAATGGAGTGTTTTCATTTCACCCAAATATTTTAAGCCCTTCAGTTGTCACGCCTAAGCTTAATCTTTCAGGAAACTGAGACCAGGGTTTATATGTGTACGTGTTTTTGTTTTCCTATTTAAGATTTGACACGGAAAGTTCATTGGTGAAACGAAATAACATCATATAATGTTTTATTTTTACTGGATGGCCTTGTCCCAACAACCCTTGTAGACTCCCACAATGTTAATCTATACGCCTAGAAGAGAATTAATGCAAAGTAGATTTGTGGTAGCCCGAGGAAGGAAGTGACAGGGAAAGGCACTCAAACCCCTCACCTCAGAATTTTAAACGTTGGATTTATATTAGTAGACTGGATGCCTTAATTTTATATTCCAGTGTTGGAGTATAAAATTTTCATTCATATTCGACAAAAGTCATCAGGAGAAAAAAAGTCGAAATAGCTTCCGTTGAATTGGAATGCGATGACATCCAATTTCCCGCGAATAAATATGATGAGGGAATCCTGCTAAACCCATGAAATACAATTTGACTTTGATTTTTGAGCTTTGAAATACAATTTTTAATCAAAATTACAGTAATACACGTTGTCATAATATGATAATGATAATGATGATAATGTGATTTATATTTAATGTGATTTATGTTAGTGGTGTATGTATGCAATGACGTTAACTGAATAAAATACAATAAAATATTATATGGGTAGACAATTTCATGCCATGTAGAACATAATTGTAAAAACTTTCTGTAAGAGGATACTTCTTATAATCTTCTTGGCTCACGCAAAGGTCACTAAGGTCACTCCTTAAAGTCTTCCTGGCTCACGCAGAGGTCATTTCCTACAGTCGTCCTGGCACAT
The DNA here is from genome assembly GCA_034700305.1 of Protaphorura armata. Lineage (NCBI taxonomy): Eukaryota > Metazoa > Arthropoda > Collembola > Poduromorpha > Onychiuridae > Protaphorura > Protaphorura armata. The sequence continues at coordinate 12,378 of JAQIXO010001113.1, forward strand.
ACAGAGATCACATCAGTCTATATACCTACGGCTCTTACCTCATCATCAAATCTGCGTTCCCCATTTGGAGATCTTCTGGTTAGTCCTGACGGAGCAGCCAATAGTACATGTCCAACGTTCATTGTAGATTCCCGCGCAAGTCCATCAAATTCTGTAGTCCTCACATTTGGCGTCGGATCTGGGAGTGGGTCAACACTTTCTGTCGATTCTTCGGGTTCAAGCATCATTTCGCCATCCCAATTTTCTTTTTCTGCCCTTTTCTTCTCAAAATAAGCAATCATATCCGGAGAAATGTTCTCTGTGGGCTCCCAGCTATTGTATTTGCTAAATAGTAAAAAAAAAATACAATTTGGTTTTATTATGACACATACTTCTTAGGCACACACCCAGAATTGAAATGTAAAAAGTGATGCCTTACTTTGAATAACCTTGCCACTTAAGCAAGTAGGATCTTTATCCGTTGGGCTCGACCCGTGTGTCAAGGATTGCCTCCACCAAAAATTGACCACCCCAGCCTTTTCGATTCGTGTTCCCAGGTCGTTTGGCGACAACTGGCCTCTGAGCGGATAAGGACTTCTTTGGAATAACTCCGACGTTTTGAACAACTCGGTTCATTCTCAGCATTTTTCAGACTATCCAGACCTTTGACGCTCTCTTGAGAGTTGGAGGTGCCCACAAGAGACCCAGAAGTCGAAGTTGTTCCAGCGGAGTCACTGGACTCAAATCTAGAATGTCATGCAACTTTTTATCCATCAGTACCGACTTAAATTCCTTCTCCAAACTCGTAGTTACGGGTTTGTTGAGGCCAACTTTTAGTTCAAGATCAAGGGTTTGTTCAGCAAGTTCAGCTACGTCGTTGGGAAGAATGTATTCAACAGTATCGTCCATACCTGATCAGAAAAATTTCAAATTTCACATCTGTAGGTCAAGTAGGAGTGAGCAAACCATGTCGTAGATTTCTCTATAATTATCATTGACAACATTCAATTTTCACAAGAAGTTATATTCAAAATAAAAAATAAAATAAAAACTGAATAAGTTTTTTCACCAAAATAAAAAATAAAATAAAAACTGAATGTAGGATTGGACAAGCAGGCAGGAGAATCTGTGGTAGTTTTTTGCCTAATAGATTTTTAGTCATATTTCTCAATCAAGGCAATTCAGTTTTTTCAAGTTAATAGTAAAGTATAACATATGAATGACGAAAATGATGATATATATTTTTAATACCTTCACCTTCAGTGAAAAAAGTTTGACCTGTTGAAGATCATAGTTTCATTGTCGCCCCTAGCCCCTGTCCTTAGCCCTCGTATAAAGGCCACGACACTCGCACTCTCTGTTTCATAAATACTAAATACATAAAATGTAGGTGAACTAAAGTATGTTGTTAGTGTGTTGAAATTCGATTGTGCTAGTATTGTGGTACTTTTTTCACCCTTCCCTATTTCTT